>WOVY01015025.1:0-208723 GCA_013436015.1 Rhipicephalus annulatus | reverse complement strand
CTTAATATGCCCATTCTCCACATGTCAGTCTCCCGTTTCCTTCACTTTATTTCTTAACGATAGTTCTTTTGGTTTGGCACCTGCTGTTTTCTAAGTATTTACCAGTCAACTTCCTGGTTCGTTTCTCCATTTTGTATCGACATTCTTCATGTACAAGTAGCTGAAAACCTTCCTAGCCCAACGCTCTTCCCCAATTTTTCTCAATCGTTTCTCAAATTTTATCTTGCTGCTAGCTTCCCTGCCCTCAAATGATTGTCCATTCCATATCACCTTGTACTCCCTGATTTGGTGTATCCCGTGAGCTCCTAAAGCAAGCCTACCTATTCCACGTTGCTTAATTTCTAATCTTGCTTGAACTCCTTATCTCATGCACAAGAGCGCATTGCCGAACGTCAGCCCAGGAAACCATGACCCCTTTCCATATTCCTCTCACAACATCATACCTATTGTAATTCCACAGTGCCCTATTTTTTATGACTGCTGCATTCCTGTACCTTTAGTCGTCCACGTATATTTCGTGTTCCCTCAGATACTCGGTCCCATTGCTTATCCATACGCCCATATATTTTGTATTTATCTGTTATCTCTAGCGTGATCTCCTGTATTCTAAGCTCACTACCTTCGTTGTCATTGAAAATCATGACTGCTGATTTTTCCTTACTGAATCTAAAATCTAACCTATCTCCCCTCATTACCGCAGATGTCCATCAATCTCTGCACATCTTCCTTGTTGTTGGCCATTAGCACTATATCATCTGCGTACATTAATGCTGGTAGTGCCTGATCAATAGGTTTTCCTTGTTTGAATAAAGAGAGGTTGAAGCCCAGTCCACTCCCCTCTAATTTGCCTCTAATCCTTGTAGGTACATCATAAATAATAAGGGTGACAGGGGGCACTCCTGTCTAAGCCCCCGTTTTACCTCTGCAGGCTTGGATACCTGTTTTTCCCACTTTATAACTACCTTGTTACCTTTATAGATACCCTTTTAAAGATTAGTGACTACATATTCCACGCCTAGTGTGTCCAGTATTCCCCACAATTCCTCTTTAACCACGCTATCGTACGCTCCCTTGATATCCAAAAATGCTAGCCACAGGGGCCTGTGTTCCTTTTCTGCTATTCGATGCACTGCGTCAGTGAGAACAGATTGTTCTTCCAACCCTCCTGTGTTTCCGAAACCCATTCTACAGTTCCCCCAGCACCCCCTCATCCTCTATTCACGCCTGCAGTCTTTCCTTATAATCTGCATCGCCAGCCTGTAGACCACTGATGTCACTGTTATAGGACGGTAGTTGTTTATGTCAGCTTTGTCCCCCTTTCTTTTATAGATCATGCTCATCCTGCTAAGTTTCCATCCATCGGGAACTTCACCACCGATTATTATTGTGCTCACTGCCTCTCTCAAAGCCTGCTTAGACTTCGGACCTAATGACTTTATCAGACTAATTGGAATGCCATCTGGGCCTGTTGATGTACTACTAGGAACCCTTTTCTCAGCCCTTTCCCACTCTTGTTGTGAAAATGGAGCCATTGCACCACTTGATTCGTCCTTGTATATTGTGGTGCATAAAGTACTTTGTTGAAATTTTTCTGTCACCCTTGTTCTTATATATTCAATAGCTTCGTTCCCTTCTTGCCTAGCACCTTGGGCTGCAGTTATAAAACTCTGCTCTAGGCTCGTCTCATTTCTTAGAGAGTTTAGATGGTTCCAAAATTTCGCAGCTGCCTTTCTATCTTTTTTATGTACTTCTGCCAGCCACTGAGCTCCCTTACTTCTAATCTTTCATTGATCAGAAGGGATGCATCCCTTCTACAGCTTAGAAAGGTTGCCCATTTCTTTCAACATCATCTGTCGGTTCAACCCGCTGCTTAGCATGTCTGTGTTCCCTAGAGGCTTCCTGACGTTTTGCTATGGCTCTTTTAACTTCCTCATCCCACCAACTTTGGGTTTGTGTCTTCTTTTCCGGGGTGACTTGTCTCGCGTCTTAGCAAGCACTAGCTCAAAGAGTCTAATTAGATTCGTGTATGTCCACACTGTCTTATTATCCTCCATGATTACTTTCTCAATTTGTTTAGTGGCTATTTCAATTCGCCTTTCTGAATAAAAATTTTCCTGTAGTTGCTCATCTCTTCTCCTTCCCACTTTCACTGCTCTTCCAAAACTTAGCTTGATACGTTTGTGATCGCTACCCAGACTTCTGGAGCCACCTTCATCTATGTGCATTACCCTGAGCTTATCATACATCCTATGTGACATCAGTGCATAATCTATCGTCGACTGAAGCCTTCCTACCTCCCATGTTATTTGCCCTTCACACTTCTCGGTACTGTTGCAAATGATCAAATCAAGCCTTTCACACATATCCATGATCATTTTGCCTGTCAGGTCGGTATACCCATCTATATCTTCTATGTGCGCATTCATGTCTCCTAGTATAATTATCTCGCACTCTCTTCCTAACTCCTGAATGTCCTTTGATATACACGCTACCATTGCCTGGTTTTCCTCTCTGGCCTTTGCTCCCGTCCACAAGTACACGAAACCAAGGAGTGTCATTTGACCTGCCACTTTCCCTTTTAGCCATAAATGTTCCTTGCACTCCTGCTTGACCCTTTGCCAGTCTGTACTTTTATGAATGAATGGCCCAATACCACCCCCCTTTCTGCTGCCTTCTGTTCTATTACAATATTCCAACGCGTAGTCCGGATTGTTCGGAGGTTGTTTCATGTCCCTGAGATGTGTTTCTACAAAACCGTATACCATCGGCCTCTCTTCCCTTAGCTGTTCTTCTATCTCTTTCCACTTCAGCCTGTTCCTACCACCCTGCATGTTATTATACCCTATGTCTGAATTGGCTCGACGCTCGTGGCTACGTCTATTTATGCCCCGGACTCTACCTATCTTAGATATTGGTGCCACTTTGGAATCGTGTCTGTCCATACCACCTGTCGAAGAGTCTCCCTGGTTGTTTTCCTCGTTACTAGCTATCCTGCACCCCGAAGGGCTCGCTTGCTCCCAAAAAAGCTACTGCGCGTCCTTCAAGTCGCCAACCCACCTCATGACCTAGCCGCCCATCGAAGTGAATTCTGTCTCGTTGAAAACCCCCCACCCATGCATCTCTTTGTTTATTTCCACCACCTCAAAGCCTTTCTCTCGACTCATCCCAAATATCTCTTGGTTTGCGTTGACCACCGCTCTTTGCAGGTTGCTATCACGCACCGGTACCTCCGGTATCGTGCATATCACTACCTGTACCTTAGGAGAAGTGGCGCGCATGTCATCGACGCCTTTCGCCAGTGTGGCTGCTAGTCCTGCTGCATCTTCATTGAGGACATCGTTTAAACCGCCTGAAATTATGACGAGGTTTCGTCTATCAGCTGTCGTTTTGAGCTTTGCGCTCGCTTGCCTCATGACTGCTTCCAGCTTTCGTCCTGGGAACGCCCCTACTAACCCTCTTGTCACCTCTTACCCTCTCTTTGATGGCTTCTGTGCATCGATTTAAATTCGAGTTCCCGGCGATTATCACATGCTGTGACTTTTCAGCTGGGGCGTTCTGCACCTGGGGGCTACTTGCACCTGTGACGCCGGCTGCTTTGTTCCCTCCCTGCCCCACCACTACCTCGCTGAAGCTGGGCCTTGGGACAGTTGAACCGGCTAAACCTGTTTTTTCCAAACTTGCTTGCTTTTCCTTCTCCACCGTTCTGGTTGCCGGTTCCCTACTGTTCTCTCGGTAGGTCGCTTCTTTGTTCAGCTTTGCTAGCGCTTCCTCGGCGGACTTCAGTCCTTCTCCCATTGCCCTCGTTTTCTCTTGCTCTGTCGCCAACGCAGTCTCGAGCTCGGCGATTCTCATCAGCAGTTCACTCTGGGCAACCATCATTTTCTCCATTTTTTCCTCGACCTCACATTGCCTACACTTCGCGTCAGCCTCTTCTCATCCGCTTCTACGCTTGGGTCCACTTTCAAACCCACTCCACATCCTGAACACTTTACAGTCTTTTTAACCATGCCTTTCTGACACCAATTGTCCCTATACTCGATAATTACTAAACTCGACCCCTTCCTTTCGAAAAAAAAGAAAGTCTAAGCTCTACTACAAAAATTTGCGTGTTGAATGTACGCGCACCTCCCCCACGGGGTGGCAAAAGAAACAAAAACAACAACAAAAATTTCAAACACACACACCCGCACTAACTAATAAATGCCTGGTGTCTGGCCCCCGAAAAAGCCGTACCATAAAATAAGTGCTACGAAGATTTCAACCGCTGCCTTATAATAATAAAGACAAGCTCAAAACATGCAAAAACACTTATCTGCGCAGTCGATCCGGAGCGCTCAAAAAACACGTCCATCCACCTTGACAGCCCGAACTAAACTCAGCGCCACCAGGTGCCAGCGCCACCTGGTGGTTTCCTCCCAAGGCGTTATGCGCTAGCCGGCGCGTTAATCACACTTCTCTATTTTAGCCACTGTACCATAACTCCCCGTGTTGATGACGAACCGCCAAAGTGTCTCTGGTGGGTGGTTCTGGCTGTGCCTGTGTGGTCGTTGTTTTGCACGCCCCGACTCGCCTTGCAGGAGTGCAGTAGACTCGGGCGCCCTCCGCGTCCCAGCAGCACTGTCGCCTTCACACAAGCTTTGAAAGTGAACTTTGCGCGTGATGTGTTGTAATGAAGTTAGTGCTGCAGCCAGCTTGTTCATGGAATATCTTCACTATTTTGTGTCACCGCTTGTTTACATAGCTTAGTTATTTATTGTCAAATACTGCATCCTAATGCAAGATTATTTCAGGATGGGGATATATAAATGCAACAGCAAGGAATAACTATAATATCACAAGTTTTTTACAAAACAAATATCGTCACCTCCTAAGCACAACCGGGTACAGAATGAAAGAAAATATATTAACGTCACTCAAATGGCTCCAGAAAATCATATATGTTAATTTCACGAATAGAATAGATCAGATAGATCGTTCTAGTAAACAATACTCATTGAAAAAAAACTGTACATGTTAGTACGCGGAAAAAATGGCTCTATCTTGAGATTGCGACCACGTCTCGTTGGCAGAGCACTAGCATACACGATGTAATTGTGATTAGATAACCGGCATGTCGAATGAATGAAAGAGTGCAATAGTTTCAAAGAGTCGATATCACGCCTACTACACAATGATGTTGATTTCAATGGTTTTGTTACAGTTGAGGGAGAAAAATTATAGTCATAGTGATGAAATGAGGATATATGGGGTTTAAAGTTCCGACAACCACAATATGATTAGGAGAGGCGCCGTAGTGGAGGGCTCCGGAAATTCCGGCCTCCTGGGTTCTTCAACGTGCACCTAAGGCTGAACACACGGGCCTACAGCATATTTGCCTCCATCAAAAATGCAGCCGCCGCAGCCAGGATTTGATCCCTCGACCTGCAGGTCAGTCATAACGATGAAAAATGAAAAGAACAATTTTCCTCTGGACAGATTGAACGTTATCCACATCACACGCTTCATACAGATTCCATACGCACGAAGCGTTCTCTAATATATTACGAATCAGTGTTATGTACATTAGGAATTTTGTGGATTTTTGAGATGTAGTGGACGTACAGTGGTGAGCACTGTTAGGGTGAACATGCGAGCGCGTGGCCGACGGCACTATCAGCGCCACGTAACAGCCATCGTTGGAAACATGGCACATGCGCAGCATGTGCTTTGCGAAACACTCTTTCCACCGCGTGCATCACGTCATCGATACGCTAGTTCGTCGTCTGCTAGCCGCATTTTTAGTTCGCTGAGCTGATACCTTCTGCATTTCAAGGTCCATCTGGATTGAATATTGGCGAGTGAAGGAAAAAAGTGAGTGTAAGAGGGATAATGATTAAACTTTTTATTCAAGAAAATTGCACTTTTGCAATTCAAGTTAAACAAGACCATGACAACACATATAAAAACATGAGCAAATCTAATAGCGATTCATGTGACCACTTATGGCAACGACTGCAGCTATTCTGGACGGTAACGAGTCGTAAAGTGATCGAATATATTCCCGTTCGGCTTTCAGCCTTTCCCACTCGCTGCTGACTTGCGCCCACAACTGGTCCAAAGTCGCGGAATAAAGGGGCTTCCTTGTCAAAGAAGCTTTCAGACGGCCCCACACGTTTTCTATCACGTTCAGGTCCGCTCCTTTCGGAGGCCATTCCAGTAGCTGCATGTGCTGCTCCGCCTGGATCTCCTTCACAGCCCGTGCCGTGTGTAACGGTGACCGGTCTTGTTGGAACAGGTAATCACCGTCTGGGGATAAACTGCTCGTATATGGCAACAGCACATTGTTCAAAATGTTGCAGTATTGTTCCGACGATAAGTGTCCACGTATAAGTTGCAGGGGCCCTAAACCAAATCTTGAAACAGCACCCCACACGCTCACACTCGATCTACCACTGGCAGTAACACCTTGCACGTTGTCTGGGTCATTCCTGCGTGGCATTTTGACGTTAACTAAAACAATTGCTTTTCAAAGCAGGAAGTTTGCCTCACCGTGTGCCTGGTAGTCTCCAAACACGCAATCTTTGGTCTTGTCGCGTCGAAAACGTCGACTCATCCGAAAAGATGACGTGACCCCACTCTTCTGATGTCCATGCTTCGTGCAACTCAGCGAACTGCCGTCGTGCGTCCTTGTGTGCCGCCGTTAGTAGTGGCTTCTGCGCTGCGACGCGACTGCAAAGGCCCGCAGTACGCAGGCGACGTCGAACAGTTGTGTGCGAAACGTCCAAATACAAGTCCTCGCGTATTGCTGGGGCTGGCAAGAAAGGGTTACGAACAGCAGCTGCAACTATGAGGGCGTTTTTATCGTCTGTGGTGCTTTAGGGCGGGGCGCGCGGGGTGCATCCTGAATGCGACCTTCATACTTGTAGGTTTGAATTATCCTGTTCACAGTCTTCAGGAGCCTGTTAACTAAAGCGCCAATATACCGCTGGGAATAACCTTTCAGAGAAAGATCGACAATTGAGCGCCGTTCATCATCAGGAACCCTAGCCATAATATGATCTGGCGACAGAATGAACGGCTGCGAAAGATGCTTGGTTGTTTTATATACGGCTTTGCATGCACAACAACTTTGAAGGAAACGAATAGGCACGCCCCCATGCCCCGCCGTGGTGGTCTAGTGGCTAAGGTACTCGGCTGCTGACCCGCAGGTCGCGGAATCAAATCCCGGCTGCGGCGGCTGCGTTTCCGATGGAGGCGGAAATGTTGTTGGCCCGTGTGCTCAGATTTCGGTGCACGTTGAAGAACCCCAGGTGGTCGAAATTTCCGGAGCCCTCCACTACGGCGTCTCTCATAATGATATGATGGTTTCGGGACGTTAAACCCCACAAATCAATCATCAATCAGACACGCCCCCATAGATATACACGTTTTTTATGTCTTGTTCTGTTCAAGCACAGTTGTTGAAAGAAATCTCGAAATGCAGGATACATGGGCTTAAAAAACAAAAATGCGGCTAGCAGACGGCGAACAATTGCATTCATGACGTCA
Organism: Rhipicephalus annulatus; assembly: GCA_013436015.1. Classification (NCBI taxonomy): domain Eukaryota; kingdom Metazoa; phylum Arthropoda; class Arachnida; order Ixodida; family Ixodidae; genus Rhipicephalus; species Rhipicephalus annulatus. The sequence goes on along the minus strand of WOVY01015025.1, from coordinate 201,196 downwards.
TGCGCGCGGTGGAACTAATATTTCGCGGAAGGTGTGATGCGCATGCGCAATGTTTCCAGTGATGACCGTAACGGGGCGCTGACAGTGCCGTCGGCCATGTGCTCGCGTGTTCACACTAAAGCCTGTTTCACATGCGAGCGATTTTGGTCCAAGAGCGGAGCGACAGCCGCCGCGCAAGGCTAAAACAGGTTTTCACCGCGGCGACTAGACGCCCTTGTGAAATTCGCCCGAGTTGGAAAAATTCGCTAGCGGCACAAGCGGCAGAGCGACCAGTGACGTCGTTTGACACGTGATGACGGGGGTGGAGTCGAGAAGTTGACGCGCGCGCTGCGAGGAACTGGTTCCACAGAACAACTCGCTCCGACTGAGTAGCAAACGACATCCGTCCTCTCCCCAGCTCACAAATGTCTCGCCCTACTTTCAATGAGTTGTTGATTGCTGAAGTTGCTAAACAACCTATTCTTTAGGACGTAATGAGTAAACATTTCCGGAATAAGCAGAAGAAGATGATCCTCTGGGAAGAAGTTGCCGAGATTCTTAAAGAAGTCAATGAATCTGGTAAGTAAACAATGTCTTTTTGCGTGTATACGACCATGTGTGCGTGTGTGCATAACTGAAGAACCAAGCATGGAGCTATGGGGTGGCACTAAAGTCCATCAATTCATCATTTTGAATGCTCACACACGTTCCCATTTGCTTTTATAAAATTTAGGAACGAGATGCGTCACGTGTCACATGGGATTATTTCTCTACCGTTCGTGAACATTTTCTTTTCGTACACGTTGTTCATGTAAAGACTTATTTTTTTAACTTATAGTTTCGAAATAGATGTGCCAGGCATATATTATTCTAAAAGATTTGCTCTAATGTGAAATTTTTCTTATTCAGTGACAGCAGAAGAACTTCAAGCACGTTGGAGGAACCTCAAGGACACATTCAGGAAAAAAAAGAAGAGAAAAAATCAAAAAGAGCGGTGCTGCAGCTCCATCGAAGACAGCATATTGGCCGCACACTGAACAGATGACTTTCCTCAGAGACGTATTAGAACCTAGGCGGTACGTGACGTAATCCTAAATGTCAGGTGGCAATATTAAGCACGAGTTTTAAATAGCCAATGTAACATAGTACTCGTATGCTTGCTGTCGTCTTTGTAATGTATAGTCATTTATTTACTGAATTATACATTGGTTTCAGGAGCATCAGTAACATGGATGCCAGCGAGGAAACAGCGGTTCCAACATCCTTGCCTGTGGAGCCACTCGACCTCCCATCGCAAGCTTTCCGGGATGGTTCAGATGTTGATAACTGCCCCGCCACAAGAAATCCGTTTGAAATTATATTCCAAGAACCTAGCATACCAGAATGGGTTACAACACCACCTAATCCGCCACCCCACCTTCCGCCTCCCGGAAATCCACCGCCTTCCAATCCACCACTTTCCAATCCATTACAGGGTGCCAGCTGCCCAAGAAAAAGTGAGGAAGTTTCATCGACGCCACAACAAAGGTCAAAGCGGCAGCGAAAAAGAGAATTGGAAACTGTCGACGACGAACTGAACGCAGTGCGCAACGTCATTGCAGCTCACAAGGCGATGGACGCTAGCGGGGTATTTCTTTTGTCTTTGAAACCATACCTGCAAAGCACGCCACAAGAAATGCTCACAGATTTGAAGATGGATCTACTCCATATTTGCTCCACCTATAGCGAGAGGCGCCGTTCTCTTTCACTGCGTTCATACGATTGGTGAGTGCAGATTGAAAATAAAATAGAAATAGGCAGTGAACTTTATGCGTCAGTATCTGTATTTATTGAATGGCCAATTCAAGCACATTGATGTTCAAACTCGCGTCCCCACGTCCCCTACTGCGCTGCACAGCGCTCAAGCTGGCAGGCTGTCGACAAGTCCTGCGGCACTAGCCAGTTTCTAGTGCCGGAATGCGTGGCTGGCCAGCAAACATACGTTGGGGAGCGAGCACAATGTACAATGCACAGATTACAAAGAACAGCCGGTGATTTCAGGCACCAGTTCAGCAACACATTCCTAGGAGCATGCATTTAAAATACACGGCCGAAGGCTACCAATTGAATGTTAAATCGCTGAAAGCAAAAGCAATGAATCGGAGAAGCATGGGAAGTGCTGCGCAAAACACGCTCGCAGTTCCTAAGCATTCACATACCCGGAACAGCTGTATAATAAACCCATACAAGCAAACTCTTTCTTTTTTTTTGCTTCTCCATGGTCAGTTATATGAGCGCGCAACACGAATCATACCTGAAAAAGCCAGGACAAAACAAAAAGCAACTGCAAACGTTGCTTATTTCTTGTAAGATTCGTGTTACAAATAGTTCAATCAGTGTACAGACGCGTAAAAACGTCACCCCCGGGGCTGACGGTAAAAGTCGAGCGGCTATTGATGATGAACCTCGTAGCACGGGGCGCCAAAGGAAGGACACTTGGAGGAGAGCGCGGCTTTCAGATACCACTGAAAACAGCGGTCAACCGGCGGATTCCACGGACAACACTGCCCGCTAGAGCGGCGGGCGTCGCGGAAGAGCAGCGGTAGCAGCGGCGCATGTGAAACGAACGCGCGTCCACGCGTCCTCCCGCCGCTCATCGCTGCGACCGCCGCCGCTGGTTCGCTCGCATGTGAAACAGGCTTAACAGTGGTCATCGCTGTACCGCTGTACGTCTTAAGCAACCTAATTTTTTAATGAGTTAGATGTAATAGGAGCACCAGGGGGCACCGACTAGCGCGGATGTACTAATATCGGTTCATGTTTCGTTAAAATGTTGGTGAATGAATCTTTGGGGGTCCCTGTGATTGAACTTGAGGTCATTAGAGGCAGCTTTCCCTCGAATCACACCGATACCAGACTTTTCTCGGCGATTTCTCAGCGAGTGGTCCGAATTCTTGGAACTTTTCTTCCAGGCTATGTCGAACGCCTCCCATGCCGTGCTTTTGAACAGAAGATGTCTATGCAAGTTGAAGGGTTGGGCATTACTACAGAAGTGTGCCTTGAATTCGGCTGAATGATGACCCTTTCAAAGTGCAAGCAACATGGTGCGTCTGGGCAAAACGCGAATTCAAGTTCGGGAAAACGTGGTGGCGTCTCCGTAGAAGGTCGCGCACTCACCGGTGTAAAGAAGCGTCTCATCACTGCATCGAGACTCCCTCGTCTACCAAGGGAGCACTACAGTGTCATCATTCAGACCCCGAGGAAGCGTGAACGTCAAGAATGTTAGTCAACTGAAGGTGGCACACGCTTTGACCACGGCAGCGCAATTCAGCCCATTTGACAATGTGTGCTCCAACCCTATGCAGAATAATTTCGTCGAAAGTATACTGGCTGAAAAAAATGCCCGATTATATTCTAGAGTCGAAGTAATGACAATCGGGCTGGTCAGCTATGAGGTCAGTTCGGACATGGGTGCACCCGATAACATGTGTAAGAGCTGTCAAGAGCAGCTTATCAGCATGATTGTCGAACAAAAAAAAAACACGAAGCACTACAGGTCAAGTGCATGAAGAACACAACGGTCGCCATTCTTCGATGACTCGAAAGTGCCTAACTACGTCACGTGTAGGCCAGTGACCAGTGAGTGGTAGTAGTGTGGAGCCAGTGGTGTTGCCTGTACTTTTGGACACTAGGGACGCACAACTACAACAAGCGAGCTTGAAAGAAACAATTGAAAAGCACATGGCACTAGGCGACCTCGACAGTTTGGACGATGCTGCCTGCGAGGAGCCGACTTTCCCCATTGAGCATCACAGCCTCGTGCAAAGAATCAGCAACTCTCGTCTTGTTTACCGCATGGCAGGCTATGTTGCCAAGAAGTGTGTGGAGAAGACTGGGTGTGATACGTGCCTCCCTCACCCTCCTGCTTGTTCCTGCGTGAAAAGGCAGAGCGGATAGACAATCTGCATATAAAAGTTTTTCGATAAAGGTGGATTGCTCTATCTGTCAAAAGACTTGTTTGAATTTGTCAACTACCTAGAGGGCGTCTTCAAGGGCTGCTTTAGCATGAACCGCCTGCACGCCGATAACATTTCGAACGTGCTGTCACTTGTGAAGGACAAAAAATTGAGGCTAGCCATTGTGTGGGGCTCCGGGAATTTCGACCATCTGGTGTTGCTTAACCTGCACTGACATCACATATACCAGATTCACTCCAACGGTGACGGCATCACTTCCAGTGAAGACGATGACATTGACCTTGGTAGACATTTCGTGAAGTGACCATGGCGACAATGTCGAGTCGCCTGCCAGCAGCACACGGGCCTCTACCATTCCGCCTCCATTGAAATGGGGCCGCCATGGCTGGGATCAAACCCGCGACCTTCGTAGTAGCAGCCGAGCATCTTAATCAGTGCCCAACCACGATGGATAAAAAAATGCTGGTAGTTCGCACTTCTGCAAACTTGAACATTACAGGTGGTCGATCGAGTCTTTAGGCTAGGCTAGATTGCTGCTATATTGCACCTGGTTTTTGCTAGGTTTTAATATGCTGTAAGTAAGTTTCGGCCCATCATGGCCAAGAATTCAACCGGCACTCGCGACCATATAGTGAATCGCAAGATTAAGTAATTCTTGAAACACAGAATGACTTAATGAGACCCTGAAACGGTTTTGAAGATTTTTTACAAACACGTTGACCCGGTAGACCAAGTCCCAAGGGTAATTTAAAGAACTATTTGAGCTCTCTGCGTAAACTGTTTAATTTATTACAACGTTTTAAAGATGCGGATCGCTCTAGATTGCTACAGATAACTGCGACTCGTCCAAACGCGTTTTAAACCGCCCACATACCAAGTGACATGCTTTGCCCCACTGACGTCATCGTTTCCAGCTGATCTGATTGGCTGTGAAACGCGCAGCACAGACTGCTGGTATTGGCTCGGCGGCGGGATTTATGTGTATGTGGTCTCACGCCACATAGTGACGCAGGCGCCGTGAAGGCGTAGCGTAGCCCCGAACACTCGAAGGAAGAATTGAGGGCAGTTGAGGGTAAAAGGCGGAGTGGATGAGGAGGGTACTTTTTAGTACTCGTAGCCCAGTTAATTATGGGTGTTTCGATTGAACTATGGTGCCAGTGATTTGTTCCAGTAGCGGTTTAATAAAAATGGAAAGTGAAAAAATCGTGTCAGGGACTCTTTACCAGACCTGGAGTGCGTGGGAAAACCCCTCAATTTATAATCAAGAAATGCTGGACTTTGAGCCTATGTCCTTGACAAGATGCGGTTATGGTATCATTTTAAGTGAAAAATGAAAATGAGGCAAAATCCTGATGGCATCGAGACAAATACCTTTACTTAACGTAACGATGGAAACGTGCAGAACAGCAGCAGCGATAAAACTTAACCTCCATCAAATTTTACAACACTGAAGGTTGACAAGTGTTGAAGGCAAGATAACACGCACCCGCAAGGTCACCTTAATAAAGAGATGATAAATCCCTAAGATCGTTAAATAGTGGCTTAACATATTTCAGGTCAGAAGTTTGAAACCGCGCTGTTTTCTTTTTATTTCTAATTTTTTTTAAATAAAGGCGAGCTACGAGTCATGGAAAGTTGAGAGATGCTAGGCTGTCAGGTGGTACTATAAAATGCTAAGAAAGTGCAACAGAACCGTCTACATAGCGATAGCGCAGCAACCTACTATGCGATGACAATATTCAGTTCGAATGCGCATGCCGGACCATTCCCAATCGTATACTTACCTAAACGCGTGATAAAGGAATCGTTAAATAGAAAAAGAAAGAAGTAGATTGGGCTGTGGCCTCAGTGGCGACCGCCTGCCGGGAACGCACTTCCTCACCAGAGCCGGATAGGCCACCCTGGTGCTTTGCCACTACCCCCCTCGTGAAAGTACCAATCAACCCTTGGTCCTCAGTTCCCAGTGGCTGCGAAGCAACTGTCCAAGGTGGTGGTCAGACCAGTGACGCAGTGGAGGGTGCTAAGAATCTTTCGGTCCGGACAGGCCGCCATTGGAATCTGAACTTGGCTACGTTCAACGCTAGAACACTATCTACTGAGGTTAGTCTAGCTGCGGTATTTGGGGATTTAGAGGGTGTGAAATGAAGTGTAATAGTGATCAGCGAAGTTGAGAGGACAAGTGGGGCTTGTATGGTGCTGAAGAAGGTACACGTCCTATGCTACTGTTGATAAGTTGACAGAGAAGAACTATAGGTATATGGTTTTTTATACACAAGAACATCGCTGGCAACATAGAGGATTACTATAGCATCAGTGAAACGGTGGCAAGTATCATAATCAAGTTTATCAAAAGGTACAAGATGAAGGTGGTACAGGCCTATACGCGCCTACATCGAGCCAAGATGACGATTTCATTGAACGCTTTTATGAAGACGCCATTATTAAAGCTGTTAAAAAAATAAAACCACACCTTACTATTATGATGGGCGTCTTTAATAAGAAAGGAGATAACAAAGATGCTGGAGACCATGTAGTGGGGAAATATTGCACCAGCTCTAGAAAGGCCAGAAGAGAGTTGTTAGTAGATTTCGCAGTATGTAATATTAATTTACGGGCTAACTGTAAGTAGTCGTGGCGAACTCCTAATGGCAAAATTAAAGATCAAATAGACTTTATTCTATTAATTGGGCATTGTGCAGGATGTGAAATTAGTTGGCAAGATCCGATGCAGGGACCATAGAATGGTAAGAGCTCGTATTCACCTTATATTAACAAAAAAGAGACAAAAACTGATACGCAAGAAGCCAAGTAATGAACTAGCGGTGAGAGCGAAAGAACAGAAAATAAAAGTTTTGCTTTAAATAAATTTTAGGCTCTAAATGGGGTATACCCGACGTTAGCGTTGACACAATGAACGATAATCCTGCTAGTATCAGAAAATAATGGGCAATGGAGGTCAGAGGTACAGTCACTAGACAGGACACTGGAAAGCTATGTCAGGACACAAAAACTATTATTAAGAGACGATAAACCTTGAAAGCCGCAAATTCAACCGACAATATAGAGCTACTAGAGCTTCCAAAGTTAATAACAGGCACAAGGTAGCCGATATCAACAGGTATAACAAGGAGAGAATTGAGAAGACTGTAAAAAGCGGCATAAACCTAAAAGCTGCTAAGGCACACTTGTGAATAGGTGAAAATCGGATGTATGCATTGAAAGACGAGGAAGGTAATGTCATAACCAATATGGATGGGATAGTTGAGGTGGTGAAGGAGTTCTACAGAGAGCTGTACAGAAATCTAAACAACCAGGATGATATCGTAAGAAGCAATAGTAGCCCAGGAAAACTCGACATCCTACCAGTAGGATTCTTCACTCGACCATGTAACTGAACGGACGTGTTTTCCATCGCTCCTCCCAGTCCTTGGACGCTCCCATGGGTCTTTGTCTACGACGCTTTCGTTGAACAGACCTACTTCGGACTTTGCGGTGATGACTTTCACAGGCAAGACTTCTTCAAGTGTTTCGAAACGTGAAAGCGCTCTTCTCAGCAACTCTCCAGTGACCAAGTATGGCTGATACATCGGCGTCTCCATGACACCGCACCGATGCCGCTGCAACTGTCGGCGCTTGGCCGTGTTAGTGCGAACGCCGAGCGCGTTGCAGTGACATTTAGTGTATGCCTGATCTCCACTGCTTGAGCATTGCTTCTCCGGTTTCTACCATTGAATCAGCAGCGATGGGTGCTGCAGACTCCAACGAATATCCAGTATATCCGGATTATGGTTCTAGGTTCACTGTTACCCGCCGACGCAAGCCAAAGACCACAACTTATTCTGCACCCAATCCATTGGCTGCTGAAAATAAAGTGACCCCGCGGCCGACACCCCTACCTGCAGATGACTTCAAAGTGGTCTTCCGACCATAAGGAGGCCTTCGCTTGAGTGACTAGGCCCATCACGTGTTGGCACGCGCCATCTGTCTGGTTGCTGGGCTACCAGGAGAAACAGTCAACAAGCTTCTTTTAGATGCGGAAGCATCTTATACTCGCGCCTTGTAGTGCGCCGTCCGCACCGCTTCTCGAACATTCGACAGCTGACGCGCGCGCTTGCGCCGTCGCGCCGTCGCCCACCATCTGTGCCGCGCGCGCTTCTCCTTCGAGGACATTCGACAGCTGACAGCGCATGCGCCGTCGCGCCGTCGCCATCTGTGCCGCGCGCGCGCTTCTCCTTCAAGAACATTCAACAGCTGACAGTGCATGCGCCGTCGCGCTGTATATATACTCAAGTTCGGCGCTCGCTCGCTCAGTTGCCGCTCGTCGGTTAGTTTGTACGGCGCGTCGACGTCCAAGGTCGCGGTGAAATGAATTCCAACGAACCCACAAACACAATGATCGACGTCCCTTCGACCAGCGCCGTCCTTTCGCATACGTGTGTACGTGTTCACTCATTTAACACCCCCTCCTACAACCACGTTAACCAATTTAGCCATCGACCCAAGTAAGTTGCAATTTAACACCCCATTTCACAACCATGTTAACCAATTTAGCCATCGACCCAAGTAAGTCGCACTTTAACACCCCGTTAACCAATTATATGCTCCGCATCCTCCTCAGTGTTCCCCCGAGGGAAGCTGCGGGCAATTTTTTTCGCATACAAGTGGTACGCAACGTAGCAATTGCGAGCACACCAGACGAAACTATTACTACAAAGTTGCAAGCCGTCACTGCACTAAATCTAGGATAACATAGATATGAAATGCAAGCTTATGTAGCCACTCCAGATAATTATTGCAAGGGAATCATAATCGACACCGAGAAGAATACTTCACCCAACGCACCCGATGCCGAAGACTTGCACGCCGGAATAACGGGATCCACAAACATGGCGTTGATAACTTTTGCAGGCCTTCAATTTCCATGTTATGTCTGCTACTACTGCGCGGAATACCGATGCTATATTCGCCGACCTCGCAAACAAGTTTTCTCAATCTGCCTCGTATTTGGACATCGGGCAGACGTATATTCAATGCCTACAAAACGTCGATGCCAAGTATGTGGAGTTGAGACACCAGCGCTGGTGCACAGCAGTACAACTCAATGCTTCCACTGCAGGAGTGACCACTCAGCTACGCACCCCAAATGTCCTGCGAGGGAACAGAAAGCTCCAAACAAGCATTACGTCAAGAAGGAACTGGAGGTGAACGCGTTAGTACCACCAACTACATCACCACCCAAGGGACACCAGCCGAAGTTCAGAACGAGGCCCAGACAATTCAAGAGCAGGGGGAAGTCTCAGCACAGGGCCTTGGAATCCTTAAACAACACGCCAGGAACTGCATCCAAAACCAGCACCACCACCCTGGGACTGATTCTCCAAAAGGACAGAACTGCTTGCGTGGAGAGATCAGAATCGTCACCAGCCAAGAAGTCAGTGCCCTCTGGACAGACGCCTCTGGCTAAAACGAGTAGAGCAGCGGGGCCTCCCAACCTGAAGTCTTCTTCACCTCATTCCTCCCATTAACCCTCATTACACACCCACCTCAACGTACATCTCACATCAAACACCCATAACTGCACTAAGCAAGAGCTGCAAGATTCGCTCACAAGACCGATGGACTACCTTAAGGCTGAAGTGACCAGCATGATCACTCAGGCAATTACTGATTTCCTTGCAGAACTTAGGGATATGTTAAATGCCCATACCCAAGCACTTGAAACAGAGCTAAAACAGCACATACAAGAAAGCTTCGCGTCATTTAGTACAGGGCCCCAGGACTCATCCCTACTAGCTTCTAACACCAAAAGTCTGACCAAGTGACCTAACCCTTACGTCCGCCCACCACTCTTAACTCAGGAAACAACCCACAAAAAGCAGGAAGGGCTCCCCTAGTCTTGCCTTCACCATGTAGCAGTGTAACTGCAGGGGGTTTCGGCGAAAGAAGAGCCCCCTGCAGCAGTACACTGCCACTTTCACGCACTTTCCGGATATCGCGGCTCTGCAGGAGACACACTGAACACCTACCCTCTCGGGCTTCCCCACATACAGAGATTACCAAACACCGTCACTTGTCGCAATACAGGTGTCCAAACACTTGACAACTATAGAACACACACTTTCGTCATCCATTACACATGTTCTTGTTGAAATTATTTCTCAGAAACGCAGTCAGCAGAGCTTGTTTATACTGAACATCTACAGCTCCCCCAAATCTAGGAGGGAGGACTTCGGGTACCTTATAGCGGAAACGTGCAAGCTAGAGAAACAAGTTGTAGTGGTTGGAGATTTTAACGCTCCACACACGTCATGGGGATACCTATCGTCCATACGTAAGGGTACCAAGTCAGAACGCCTCATCTGCAATCACGGATTTACACTGCTCAAAGATCCGCAAGCGCCAACCAGAATAGGAACCAGCGCAACCAGGGATACGTGCCCTGACCTAACCTTTTTAAGGGGGGTAAGCAGTTATAACTGGTCCAATCTACATAAAACGTTACATAGTGATCATTGTAACATTTCCACTACGCTGCACATCTCCAATTACAGTGCTGCAGAGCCGAAGGTACATCTCACTAATTGGGATACATTTAGAAAACAGCGCACTCAGAATGACAACACTGGGACACCTTTAATTGAATGCTATAGTGCCTGCAAGCTGAACTTGATAAAACAACCAAGCGAATAAGCACTACAACCACACTACAGATGCAGACACGCACTTTGTACATCTGTGGGAAGCACGCCGAAGCCTCATAACACGCTGGCGTAGGCAGAGACACAATCGCAAGCTTAGACTTCGCATTGCTCAACTAACGTTGCAGGCCGAACAATACTCCACAGAGCTCACGAGGAACAATCGGCACAACTTCTGTAAGTCATTTAATGGAACGCTAAGCACTACGCGCATGTGGGCCATACTAAGAGTCCTTGTTGACCCGAAAAGTGCCAAGTCCTAAACAAGCACTTCTTCACAAGCAGGATGGGGGTGACAACAGCACCTTACAGGCGCTTCAAGAAAAGTACATCGCTGCAGGCCCTCAGCCAAAATATAAAAACTACCCATATATAGAGTCAACACCGCTGGATGCTGATATTACTGCGCACGAAGTTCAAGCTGCCCTTCTGAATATCAAGCGCAACACAGCACCATGGAAAGACTACATCCAATACTTTCTCACACGAAACCTCAACGATGAAGACTTGGAACAGCTCACAGATTTTTACAACACTCACTGGAAATCCGGAACGTTACCCCAGAAATGGAGACATGCCGAAATAACACTAATTCTTCAATCCGGCAAACCCCTAGAGCTTGGAAACCTGCGGCGAATCTCGTTGACGTCTTGCCTCGGTAAATTAATGTAGCACGTCGCCCTTCAAAGACTGCAACCATATCTTGAGACCCAGAGATTTTTTCCAGATGCACTGTTTGGGTACCAGGCCCATATTTCCACGCAAGACGTACTTCTCCAACTAAAAGAGGTAGTAATGGACAAGCTCAGTTCTACGCAAACTAGAACTCTGCTTGCGTTGTCTATCCGCGGTGCATTTGACAACGTCTCGCATGACCTAATAGTGGATAATCTTGCGTCGACACGTTGCGGACGACGCGTTTACGGCTATGTGAAAACATTCCTAACAAACAGGACGGCAACCATAGGATTAGGATCTCTTCGCAGTGACATCATCAAGCTCGCGGGCAATGGCGCGCCACAAGGATCGGTGTTATCCCTGACACTTTTCAACATCCACATAGCTACAATAACCGCATCTACTGGCCACCACTCTAAGTCTACGACACCCTTTATACGCGGAAGGACGTTACTATATGGGGGACCAAAGGCTCAGACGGACAAATACAAGATGCGCCCCAAGAAGCAGCAAATACAGTTCAAGCATATGCACGAGCTCTGCAGAGAAGTCGGAACTTCTACTCATTCGTCATCCCCAGCGAAAGCCCAACAACAGCCCGCCAAACCACAGTCACCTTAGAGGACCATGTAGTTCCCTGCGTACAGAAACTCCGCGTGTTTGGCCTTCATATACAAGCTGATCTCAAGGCAACGCACACCATGAAAATATTAGAACATCAAGTTTCTCAAATCACGCATATGATCCTCCACATCACCAGCCGAAGGCATGGACTTCAGGAGCAAGACATTCTACGTAAAGTTAATGTCTGCATAGTAAGCCGCATCACCGACCACGTCCCTTATCAAACTTTAACGCTTGTACAATAGAGAAGACTGGACATTCTCCTCCGCAGAGCCGTCAAAACAGCGCTTGTACTACCTACGTACGCATCTACCAACCGTCTCCTAGCCATGGGAGTACACAACAACCTAAGAAAACTAACTGAAGGACAACGTAATAGTCAGGTACACGAAGACTCCGCAGAACACAAGTGGGAGAGCGGCTACTCATCAGGCTATAGGCTATCTTTCCGAACCGATGTGGATACAACACACCAGGGAAACATCTACCCAGTAATCTCCGAGCAAGAATTAGAGTCGCGCCACTTCCCCGCAATATGCACCCTGAGCGCAACGCTCAGCGCCGGCGGGCAAAGGGGAAAAACCTCACGCGCCTCATCAATCAATCTCCTCCAAACACTCTTATACTGCGGCGCCTCTAAACACCACTCCCGCAGTTTTACAGTTGAAGCAGTGGTGAACAATGATCTCGACGTAGTACAGCCTCAATCAGCGCACCTACAAAGAACATATCTGAGGGCGAAGAGTGTGCCGTTGCTCTGGCGATTTCCCACGCTGCCATAAACCTTCCTCGCACAGATGTTATTGTAATTTTTACAGATTCAATGGATACCAGCCGTGCCTTCACAAGGGGTATTGTTTCACAGCACACACACCGAATTTTGAACACTGCGTTCCACACGCCACACAACTTCCGACTGGTCTGGATCCCTGGGCACGCCTCTCTCCTCGGTCATGACTGCGCACATGCAGCTACCCGAGCACTCACTAATCGAGATCCGGAGGAAGAGCTGGCCAACCCAGGTAAAGAGGCCACAAACACGAAACTTCTAGGATATCGAGACACTATAGATATAGACGAAAACGCATTCGGTACACTCCCCCACCCCATACGCTCACACGAAAGGATGCAAGTGCGGTGCGTCAACTGCAGGCGAACACATTTCCGAACCTCTATTTCCTCCACATCCTCCATCCAGCTTCTTACCCTGACAAATGCGCTGGCTATGAAGCGGTACCGACGTTATTTCACGCAACGCTAGAATGTCAGCGTCCACTTGCCAGGCACTCTGCCAACATTTCTCCTATTCCTACCCTACTAGACTGGGAGGCCATGCTGCGTGATGAAAGCCCGAGTGGCCAGCGGAATCTGGTTTGGCGGGTGCGGGACGCAGCAGCGCCTGTTGGAGCTCTGGACTGAGAGCCCCACCCGACATTTCTCTATGATTGAAATAAAATGTTTCTTTATCTCTCCTACCAGTAACGACAGGGGAGGTAAGGAACGCCCTAGAAAGAATACTCAATGGCAAAGCCGCTGGCAAGGATAAGGGAACTACGGACATGCTGAAATATGGTGGAAAAGTTGTGTTAGAAAAACTGGCCACCTCATATACAAAGTGTCTCTTGACGGGAAGGGTACCAGAATCTCGGAAGAACGCCAACATCATTTTAATCCAGAAGAAAGGAGGCGTCAAGGACTTGAAACATTACAGGCCGATCAGCTTACTGTATGTTCTCTAAACAATTTGAAAAAAATCCAAGTTAATACAATTAAGGGGACATTAGAGTTCAATCAACCAAAGGACCAAGCATGATTTCGTGCTGGCTACTCCACAATAGACCATATTCATGCTATCAATCATGTAATAGATGAATGCGCAGAATACAACCAACCCTACACATAGTTTTCATATAGATTACGAGAAGGTGTTTGGCTCAGTGGAGACATCAGCAGTAATGCAGGCACTACGGAATCAGGGCGTCGATGAACCCTACATAAAAATACTGGAATGAATATACAGAGGATCCACAGCCACCATAGTTCTTCATAAAAAAACAAAAATGACAGAATGCCAATACAGAAGGGTGTAAGGTAGGGAGACACGATCTCCCCATGCTATTCAACACGTGTTTACAGGAGGTTTTCAGGGTCCTAGACTGGAAAAGTTAGGGATATGAGCTAATGAAGAATATCTAAGCAACCTGCGGCTTTGTTAATAACATTGCCTTGGTGATTAACTCAGGGGATAAATTACAGCTTAAGATTACTGAACTGGACACGGGAAACAGAAGAGTAAGTCTGAAATGTTAATATACACAAAACTAAAGTAATGGCAACAGAGTCAGAAGAAACAGCACTTAGCCATAGGTGGAGAGACGCTGTAAGTTGTGAAGAAATATGCTTATTTAGCACAGGTAGTAAGCGCGGAAGCCAAAGCATGAGAGTGAAATAACTAGCAGAATAAGGATGGTGAGGAGCTCATTTTGCAAGTACTCTGAAATCGTGAATATAGTAATTAGCCACTAGCCCTCAAAACATACAACAGCTGCATCTTTCCGGTACTTACCTATGGAGCAGAAACCTGGAGGCTTACAAAGAGGGTTCAGCTTGAATTGAGGACGACGTAGTGAGCGATGGAAAGGAAAATGGTAGATGTAACCTTAAGAGACAGCAAGAGGCAGAGTAGGTCAGGGAACAAACGGGGATTAAGGATATCATGGTTGAAATCAAGAAGAAGAAAGTGACATGGGCCGGGCATGTAGGCGTAGGCAGGATAACCGCTGGTCATTAAGAATAACTGACTGGATTCCCATAGAAGACAAGCGGGTTAGGGGGACACACAAAAATAGGTGGGCAGATTACGTTAAAAAGTTTACGGGTACAGCAGCACGTATAAGACCGGGTTGATAGGCGGAACATGGGAGAGGCCTTTGTCCTTCAGTGGGTGAAGTTAGTCTCATGATGATGATTAGCAGTAGTAGTACTAATATAATGTAGATGTGAACAAAATGGACAAAAAGATAACTTGCTGCTGGCAGGGACCTAACCTGCATTTTTCGAGTAACTCGTCCGATGCTCTACCGACTGAGCTACAGCAGCGATCATCCCCCTGTCCACCTTAAGGGGTATATATGTGCATTCAAACCTGGGCGTGTTAGCGCCTCTATAATTTAGCCATCACAGTGAGTATGGAGCACTCTTTCTGTTTGTCAGCGTCACATATAGCACGTGATCGTATAACAAGCTGGTAGGTGACCATGTAATCCTTCACTTACTACTTAAAGGCCTCAAGTCTGCTGGAGAGAGACCCTTGCTATGAATAAAAAAAAGAAGTGAAAATTTAAGGGCTCTTTATTTCTTGTTAGGCAGACGAGCCCTAAAATTCCCCCTTTTTTATTCCTTTTAATAGTAAACGGTTTTCGAAATATAGTCAATACATTCACAAACACTAAGGCATTGTTTTTGGGTTTCCCGACGCCCGTGTTCCTATTTAGAACAACCCCAAATAATTTAACACTTTCGTCAGTACTTCTCTAAAACTTGATAAAACTTTCTCAGTCAACAGAAAATAAAGGCTGCTAGTCATCGCGCTCTTTTGCATATTTTTTCTACGCTGACCTCAATATTATGTGTATGGCAAAACATGTATAATTAAAAACTTAGTATTTTGCAATTTGATCGCCAGCTCTACACACCATTTCACACTATACTTCTCAAACTATGTTTTTTTTTGTTTCGCATAAAGCAAAACTCCCTGACAGCTCAGTAAGTAAAAAAACGTTTCATTTCACTTAGTGTTAATTTTTGTAGATAAAAAATAAGTCCAATATGGATCATATTTATAGTTACGGCAACTAAAAAAAAACTCATTAAAACGTAAGAGTTCATGAAACTTATTTTAAGTGAAAGTCTGCCATCGTTCTATTGGGAAAATTTTGTCCTCACCTAATTTAGAAAGTACTAACTTTTCGACAACGCATTTCATGAGCCTTCGTTTTGAGTTTTCCGAAAAGCTTCACATGTGGTCTAAGTAGTGCAGAAAGCATGTTCGCTAAACATAATTTGGTGGAATACTTCTCATTTTAGCTAGGTAGTCTTTAATTTTTCATTCAAATCGCAGATGATCGAGCGCGAAGGTTGAACAGTTGATATGCAATGACCCAATTGCCTGACTTCAATTAAGAACCACAAACAAGTTCTCCTAAACTTTACTTGGCTTTCTATGACTGTGGCTTTTATATTTCTTCTGTGTATATTTATGAGTTATCATAGTACATTTGATGAGGAGCTCTATAAATATGGCGTTACTGTGCGTTTTTTTGTTTTTGTTTTGTGAGTTTACGCTCAAACCCTAAATAAGCCTATTTTACAGCTAAAGCAAGTAACAGACATGGACGTTCTTATGCCCGTAAACGCAGGATTATTCCAACCTTTGCCCCGAAAAACAAGTGTACCGTTCCTTTCTTCATTTTTTCCCTCTCTCTCATTTTCCTCCATACCATCGTGAGTCGGCAAAAAGTACGTGGTATTTACCATGCCGTGTTGTTTTCTGAGAGATACCAATGAGTGAACAACATAACTATGCAACTTTCCACCTTCCGTGGATCTCGTCGTATACATTGCAAGTGGACTAAAGTATGGCTTTATGAGGTGGACGCGAGGAGGCTGCATGGAGAGACGCGCGCTTTGTCGGTCGAGGCCCCGCTACTCGAGGTCGCTGCACCGTAACAGTGGAGCAATCGCAGCTCCATTCTGCAGCTACTGGAACCGCCTTGCGACACGCTGTAATCTTTGAACAACAACATTCGCCCAGCCAAGACCTGGCCCTTATTTCGAAGCGTATGTACATGCACGCAAGCACACATACATCTCCCCTAAAAGAGTTTGCTTAGGTTGTGTCATTGTGCAGTCTTGCTTTAATGGGTTAGCCTGGTTGCATGTAAGCATGTTTGCATTTACCACGGTCTCACAGTGTACGCTTTCAAGCTTTGTTTGCTTTCGTGAACATAAGCGTATACGCTTACGTGTGACCACCAAGTCTTCCTTTTGCCTCTTCGTTGTGTGAACAGGTGTCTATTTTCGTCTTACAAATATGACGACATGCACCCTTATGCGCCCCCTCAGTCTAATAAAATTGTATCGGTGGAACTACCTTTGCTTGTTGAGATGAAGAAATTCGTAAACAGGGTGTCTGTACATGTGCTGGAGCCGACTTGTCTCCTTCAACTGAATCACTTCGAAGAAGACGAGACCACTTGTCGAAACAGGACACACACTCGCACTGTTTTTGAAGTTGTCCTCTCAAACATCCATGTCCTGCCCTTAATTATTGCTGCTTGCAAAGTTGCACTTGATAAAGGCAGTTCCCAGGTCGAAATGTATAATCAAATGATGTGTTTGCACGTGGCCCTGCATTTTTTATCAAATATTGATTGCCTGAATCCAAGCACACATACACACATTATATATATATATATATATATATATATATATATATATATATATATATATATATATATATATATATATATTATTCATTTATTTATTGTTTTGACACATTGATAATGTGTCAAAACACGGAAAAACGAGCCCTTAAGTATACTTTCCCTTATTCATTAACGAGGGTCTTGTACTGGCAGACTTGGGGCCTTAGGTTGTATAGGAGCGACTATTGGTCAGCTGCACAGGCTCTTAAAGAGTGTGCTACACCCGCCACCATGGCTACTGATGACGCTGACACTGCCACGTTTAAATTAACATATATACCCAGTAAGGCGGCTGGGAGGATAGCCGCCGTGGTAGCTCAGTGCTAGAGCGGCGAACGTGAACACACACACACATTATATATATATATATATATATATATATATATATATATATATATATATATATATATATATATATATATATATATATATATTCTTCATCCGCTTTTCTTTCTTCTATTGGGTTTAATAACTTCCCCTGTACATTCCTTGGCATTACTGTCTCTTAGATCTCATTAATATTGTGTTAAAACACGGAAAAACGAGCCCTTAGGTATACACTTATTTCCCTTATTTCATTGAACGAGGGTCTCGTACTGGCAGACTTGGTGTGTTTGGGTTGTATAAGAGGGACAATTAATCAGCTGCCCGCTCATAATAAGTTCACGTGCTACGTGACGCCAAACATGCGCATAAGAGTGTTTTCACACTCGTTGTTTGGCTTATAGATGGCGCTGACTGTCGCTCCTACTTCTAAATTCACAGATAAACCCAAAAACGTGGATGGAGGGAGGGCCGCTGTGATAGCTCAGTGGTTAGAGCATCGAACGCGTAATTCGAAGGTCGTAGGTTCGATTCCTGCTCGCAGTTGGTAATTTCTTCATCCACTTTTCTTTCTTCTTATTTACATTCTATTGGGTTTAATAACTCCCCTGTACATTCCTTGGCATTACTTTCTGTTAGATCTCATTAATATTGCGTTAAAACACGGAAAAACGAGCCCTTAGGTATACACTTATTTCCCTTGAATATATAACTCATCCCCTGATGAAGGGAGCACCCCTCCCGAAACTGTTGGGAAATAAATATATTTGTCCTTGTTTACAACGCTCCCGTTGTGCCATATCCCATACCTTCACGAAGACTAACTGGCCCATTGAATTATTACTCCCACTATATATATATAAATATATATATATATATATATATATATATATATATATATATATATATACTGTGTGTGTTTGTTTGTGTTGACGCCAGTACATAGGGGAACCAAGGAAAGCTAATTTTTGTTGGCAGAGGGCTGAGAAATGTTTAAAGCAAGCAAATCAAGAAGACAGCAAAACATTTCGTGCCTGTCAGCACTATCTGGTTCAGTGTTACTATGTATAATTGGGAAAAGGAAGTAGCGATAGCTCAATGACCCGAGCACCTTTCGCGAAAAGCGAATACGCCAGCTCATATCCTCTTGCGCGTCCAATTTTAGGGTTGGAGCTTCTCAAGGCCGAGCCTTGTTCGTTGACGCAATTGGCGTTGTGCGCCGTAGCCGTGATGACGATGATAATGATCACGGACAACGACTGGCTTGTGCAGTATATGTATATGTCATCTCGATATGCTTTGCGATGCATTTCGTATGACTGGAAACAAGCAACAACCACCAGGGGTATTGAAAACTGGGCACGTTTACCTCGACCAGCTATGAAAAACCAGGGGAACGTGCACACACCCCGTCTTTGCCAAGTTCAGGTTCGACCCGAAAGCACAAAGCAGCAGTTATGACAGCAAAACGAAAATCACAACTCAACACAACATATCATTTATGACCAATAAACATTGTATATAACTGTGCGCCACCTTGTCACTCATTTACATGCGTGAGTCTTCAGCGTCATTGGTTACTTACGGTAACACCGAACTGTCCCATTGCTTCGCCCACTCACCATCATTCACTTCGTGGATATGCCGTGGTTTTCATCTTCTGCTTTTTCATTTCTTTTTTTTTTCATTACTTCACTCATGCAAACTTAGGCAAATGTACCTATGCTTTCCTGCGTTCACGTTGTCTGTAAGCCGACTTCACTATCATCGATAAATCGAGCACCTTGGTTTTTCTCGTTCATTACACAACAGGGGTCTCGACTTTGGCAGCTTTGATGGCTTCAGATTACACGCTGGATTTTATTCGCCAGTCACCTTCACCACAAAAATGAATGAAACAACTGGCACGACACGCACGTATGAGTCATTCCATACAGGTCAACTTTTTCACAACAGGCAGTTTGGTCCTCCGTAGAATCGTCGTCTGTAGCTAAAAAGGTCCGGAGGCCCGTCTACATCGTGTACGTGCGAGCGAGGATGGGGAGGATATCTTTCGGTAACCTCATCATCCTCAGTGCTAGACACAGCAGTTGCATAACGCTGACCACTAGTCTGGTATTCTTCCGCAGTGGCGGCACAGAAACGTTCGAAGCAGCACTCTTCTTATCAGGAGGAAGTGAGAAAGAGTATCTGCGCACAAAGCACATGTACGAGCGAGCTTGTTTTCTTCCGTCACAACCTGCCTACAGGCATCACAATAAAGTACTTCGTATACGACGCGATGGTATAACTTTATTGTGAGAAGGGTAACGAAACAAAGCGAAAGAATTAGCAAAGGCTTGTATTCAGTGAGAAAGAAAGCAGAGTGGATCAGGGAACAAACGGGGGTAAAGGACATGATAGTTGAAATCAAGAAAAACAAATAGTCATTGGTCGGGCACGTAGTGTGTAGGCAGGATAACCGCTACTCACTAAGGGTATAACTGGCTGGATTCCAAGAGACGGCAAACCCATGAAGGGGAGATAGGAAATTAGGGGGGGGGGGGGCAGATGAACTTTACAAGTTTGCAAGAATCAGAGCGTACAGGAGCGGGTTCATTGCCGGAACATGGGAGAGGCCTTTGCCCTGCAGTGGGCGTAGTCAGGCCAATGATGGTGAAGATCTAGTCGATGTGCAACGACGTTCATCTCCTATTCCGCCAAACGAATTGAAGCTTGTCAATATGCGAGCTTTTGTAACCGTTGCGTTAGTTGTTTTTGCGGTCACCTGCTCCGCCATGTGCCGCGACATTTTGAGCCTATTGACAAGCTCATTTATGCTAACTACTGACACCTCGGCGTGCCGTAAACTTCCCGGTCACGGGTCGTTTCGGATTTACGTAATGGGGAGCACGGGCACGCCAGGCGTCCTCAAAATATGATTATGAATATTTCGAAATACGTGCGACTTTCCTGACTTATAAAAAAGGGATATACCATAAATTATCGTGCACTACGACTCTCCGCTATAAACAACTGCACTCAGATCAGGAATCAGATGAGCTTTTGCGAATTAGTACCGTTAACGCCATTTAGCAAAGGAAATGCATTTTCACTTCGACATAAAGTGTATGTGTTAAAAACTAAAGGAACCTGTTTATCGTTATTTTTTTTTTCATATAACATCCGCAGTCTCTTAAAAATTATCGTATAGGTATACGCCGGGAAAAATTTGGACTCGTACTCACCCAAGAAATATATTTTGCTCTGAGAGCTCATTGGGACTCACTCCCGTATACAGAAACGCTCCTCGACTCGAATTCCATCTTTCACTTGACTGAGCTGAGCACTGCGCCACTGCTCGACTGAAATTGACGCTGAGCTTCTCAAGAATGGCTGCAGAATATTGCCGATATGCAGTGACTTGGTCCGCCAAGAGATGGCGCTCCCATCTACTTTTTCGAGTCGAGGAGAGCCCTTGAGTGAAGGAGCGTTTGGGAATACGGGGGTCAGATGCGCCAAAAGTTTTCTCAACCGGACTCACTATGACTGAGACTCTGCACTTTTTCTTAGCCAGACTCACTCGAACTGAATTTCACCACTGTGTTGCTCAGCCGGAATCACTCAGACTTAAGGCTTGACCGGAGTCTCAGTGAGTCAAAGGTAGTGTACGTATGCGTCCGTTAGCGGAAAGTTATTTGTTTCGATCACTCTGTTAATGCTCCTTATGAATGACTGTCTGTGAAGAAATTTGTGGATGAGGGGGAGTCATAACACCTTCCCCTCGTTATGCTCACGCCTCTCATCAATGGTAGCATAAACGCTATAGTGTGTTGTGGCACGTTGGAACAGACTTGAGTATCAGTGTAAGCCGATATAAGGCTGATAGTAACGCCGAAGATGAATAAATAGGACCATATAGCAACAAATCGAGCTAGTCGGAACATACTCATGACGATCAGGGCAAAAAAAAGGGGGGGGGGGCACAAAAAGCAAGAAAAGTACACAATACAAGTGCTGTCTAACAACTGAAAGTTTAATAAAAACGTGTTATATATGTATATATATTAAAATAATTGAAGACACAAAATTTTTTCAACCACGACCAAGCATCTTATCCCGTATTCTGTAGACACAAAATTTAAACACGCGTGAAATCACAGAAGTGGTTGAAATGATAAAAGCGAAAGACTACTGGTTGAGCCAGCCTTTTATTGTTCTTACTGATGCTGAAGTTTCGTATTTGCAGCATACGCGATTCGATTCTTGGTCCGGGGTGATAAGATTTTATTTGTGCCTTCATTTGTGTTTTTATGTACCGAGTTTTTTTCTAAATTAAACTTTCCGTTGTTAGTGCTTGTGTCGCGTACTTTCTTGCTTTCAGTGTGCCTTGTTTTTGCGCTCAGGACCGTCATGGGAATAGAGCCTAGGTCGGCAATGAAAGTTGGAGCTCATTCAGATAATACAGTAGTATCTGGGGTATAACGTACCAAAACCACACTATAACTATGAGGAACGCCGTAGTGGAAAGCTCCGAATATTTCTGCCATCTGCTGTTGTTTAACCTAGACTGACATCACACAGTTCACGGGCTTATACCATTACACCTCCACTGAAACGCGACCGTGGTGGCCGAGATCGAGCCTATGACTTTCGTGCCAGCAGCCGGTCACCATAACTATACTGGTTAACCGTATAGGCGGGATATTTATCCTCGCAGTGCAGGCAACAAGTAGGCCTTATTCCTGGTTATTTACACCCATAGAGTTTCCTAAAATTAACTGGAGAGAACGTTGGCGCTGCGATCGTTCAGCGACCATGGAAATGATGGGTAGTACACACATTTGCCTATAGTCTTCGTACTTGCGGGCGGCGAATCGTACTTGCAACTTCGTTTATTGCTGTGTTTCGGTTTTCTTTTGAAAAAAAAGATTTAACTCTTTTAAACTTCGTGACCCGATTTGGAAAGGTAAGTCTAAAAGATTAAGATGGTGAAGCGTGGCCGCTGAACATTTCCTGATATTTGTTTCGTAAGAAAGCAGCTCTAAGCCACACGAACACACACGGAGCTAAAAGCAGGTCAGAAGTACGAAGATTATACAAATGTGTGTACTACCGATCATCCCCATGCTCGCTGAAGTGCCGTGCGTTGCAGTTCGCATAGACACTAGCGCCAGAGTTCCCTCTAGTGTATATTAGGAAACTCTATGTTTACACCAATTGCTTATTTTGCTTCGATATCCTTCTCTGTTCTGCATGCGCAAACGAATTTTTTTGTATTTAAAAAGCACCGCAACACAGTGATCAATAAATAAATCAACAATGGGGAGCTAAATAATTCTAAAAGATTGCAACGGGAAGAATGTTGCGGAGTGTTAGATACATAGGTTTTTTATATAATTTATATAGCTACACATTGTAGCACTGAGGAATGGACAAAATATGGTCGTAAAAAGGCATAAAGCGGATTGATATACAGATACGTAAAATCATACGAATGAAACGCCATGGTCACTGTTTCTATATTCGTATCACAAACTGATCCTAAGGCTTGCAAATGCCTTTCATATGACTAGGAGCTGCACCAAACGTAGACGCTCTTGTTGGGCAAAGCCTAGGTGTAAGGCGGCATAAATGGGATATCCCCACTGTAGGCAGCTGTGCAATCAGTTCTCGCAAGTGATAAATATGGCTCTCATTGGTCAATATTGTGTACAGATGACACTCCCACGCGTTGCATCAGCTGTTGCTGTGACACTGCAAATGAAAAAGAAATGAAAAACTGCCCCATTACTCCTTGTCAATATGACACCATAAAGTTAGCCCAACGATTAGAGAAAAAAAAGGTGTCTCCTTTGTGGCCATCTATCCAACGGGTGTGCTTGGCCTGTAGACATAAAATATATTTTGTGAAATGATTGTCAGCTATATATCCTGTAATAATATGCAAGTTGTACTAAAGCCTCCCCTGAAGTCTTGATACTATTGGCTCGTAAGAGTGTACTTTAGATACTACAGTCGTAGCAACAGCCTCTGATGAAAAGATGAAAAGCGGCGTCAAGTGTGGAACCTTCACACAGGAGTGTCTTTTCAAAAATTGATAAGGTTGATTTGCTATTTATAAAAAAACACAGATCATTGCAGAGAGATCGCAAGATAAGGTGAAATGTGCTGATGGTGGTATACAAAAATGCTTTTTTTGTTTTACGCCTGCAGTATATGCAGTGGTCATTTTATTCGGGAACACTTCTCTTATGAGTCAGCCAACTTTGGTTTGTGGATTAAATTTCTGTGCTGTTAAAAAGAACAAAAACACAGACGCGTTGTACTAGAGCAATGTAGGCTGAATTCGCCAATAAGTAGTTGTCTAAGTAAGTTCATCCTTCAAAACGCCTACAGTCACTCTAATTTTCATCAAAGTGTGCGCAGATGATTCTTTTGTCGAGTTCAACGTTACTAGAAAGACATCGCCAATGAACGTGTGATAACATATGTCATTGGAAGCCTATGACAAGGATGTAGTGCATCTGAGCGACAAGCCCGAAGAATAGGTCTGATTATGATGTGCAACAAGTTGGTTCTTCTTGCAAGCAGGCACCGGCGCAGTGGCGTAGCCAGGAGGTAGCACACAGGGCCCATGCCCCCCACTTCCCCTCTAACTTTTTGTCATAGCAAGTAGAGTCCAAAGTGACACCCAACCACATGTGCCTGCGCAAGGGCCCTCTTCAAATGACAGGTTGCCCGCCACCTCCCCCCCCCCCCCAAAAAAAAAAATTTGTCTATGCTCCTGCACCGGTTATATGGAAAAAAACATTCTGCAAGACATCTCTCCATTTTGTTGCGAGCACTGAAGTCACCAGTTATATATTGAAGTAAATTCTGCAGGATGCCCAGTCAGGCTGTAAATTTTTGCCCGTTCACACGTAGCCTCCAGGCCGCTTTCATATGCAATCGTGGCTGTCTAACACGTCAGAGGGCAGATGGCGCTGTGATCACACAGTGGATAAAGTCCCTAAATAAACTGATCATTCCCCAATCAACCCCGGCTTGGAGTCGGGTGGGGGATCGCGTCGTCGGTACCATTTCCAGTCAGTGATCACCACATCTCCCATGGCCTTACGCAGTTTTGGAGTTTAGAGGGAAATGCTGATTATATAGTGATCGCTCCCGAGATTCTCGATTATATTCCGTGTTTGTCCAGTTAGTGTCGTTAATATTATGTGTGAAAGCCAAATCTCGGAACGTGTGTCGACTTACGCTGTTACTCAGCTTCGTAGATGTGGCTGCAATGCTGACCCTGCAATGCTGACATCTGTAAGAAGTTCAACAGTCCTCGGGCTTATCTTTTGGAGGTCTGTATAAATTTAATATCACGGTTTTCACCTTTATTGCCTCTCTTAGGAGGAAGGAGAGAAAATAAATAATTGTTGATTCATAAACTTTCCATGTGTTCTACCTTTGCTGCAACACTTTTGCTAACCAGCGAGGCTACACAGGGATACTTTGGATCTTGTAAACACAATAATATTCTTGAAGTTTGACCATCTTGGGCCCAACCTCCTGCAGACATATTACGTCTGGCGGGACCGGTAACCAGTTCATGCAATTTTTAAGTGCAGTGGCGCGCTTTTGAATTATACGACAATCCCACTGCAAAATCTCTAATTTTTCTGCACCTTTCACATTATTTTCGTTCATACGGCATGGTCGTGTCCGCGTAGTCCCGGCCCGCTTCGGATGGTTTGTCCCTGACTGCGGTGGAGAGGGGACGTTCGTTCAGTGCCCACTGCAAGCCTCTCTCAGCGTCATTTACGGCCTCTGATTTTTCAGTTCTTCTCCGACAAACGTTTTCATTTCTGCCATAAAATCTGCAAAAATTTTATTAAAATTACCTATGCAATTCCTGTTTGTTCGAACCTTAATCTACACTCGCTTTATTAGTTGGCTGCTTTGTGACTGAGTAGCGAACTAATCTTCTCCTATTGTTTCCTCGCTAGTTTCTGTACTTTCCTCCTTATTGGCTACACGATCTCGCACATTTTTATTGCCCTATTGTCGTCGTAGGGGTCGCATCCGACCCTGGGTTTTGTAATTTTTCAATTCCATTTTCAAATTTGCTTTCCAGTCATGAGATTGCAGTTCATACTCTTTACGCTCCGCAGCCATTTGATTTCTTAGCTTTTTTCATTTTTTGTGTTAATCTTTGGTTTTATAGAAATTTTTTTATACTAGTTGTTATCAGTTACTTGGGCACTGAGAGGCCCTGAACTGGCCCAGCTCACTTTGTTTAGGTGGTTGGTCGGTGCGTCCTCCGTACTAAGGCCAACGGTTGATGCTGCTTCTTTTTTGGCGGTGCGAGTGGAGCTTTTTTCCCAGCTGCTATTCGATGTTTTCTGCAAGCTTGGTTTGCCAGGGACCTCCACAGGATTGCTGATGTGGTTTGGTTGTTGCGGGGTTTTTGATATTGATATAGATTTTCATCGTGATGGGGAGCTGGACCATGGTGTCTGCCGCTTCCATTGCGCCTCTTCATCTCGGTCCAAGCTGAGCTAGCGAGGAGGTTTCTGTTGGTGTTGCTCAAGTTGAGGGAATTCCATCTCCGCGTAGGTCCATTTTGTTTGTCTTCGAGGCGTCTCCACTCGTGATATTCAGAGAGCCACATTTTTCCGTTTCTTTTTGCATGATTTGTCTCCTGTCACGTGCCCCTCACCGCATATGGCGCAGTTCAAGGCACATTCGTGTCCTTTGGTCGGATCGAATGCCTCACACTTGGAGCACACGTTGGCGTTTGGGGTCGGGCACACATTGGTTCGGTGTACAGTTGAGCGACAGATCTTGCAGACCGGTAGGCTCGTATGGGTAACACATCGCCTCTGCACCCATACATACACCTCACGATCACGTTGCCCGTAAAAGTTATTATTGCTGACTTCGAAGAGCCCAGCATCCTGGCTCTCTCTCTCCTCACCCCTTGTGTTCGTATTTGTAGGTTTGCCATGATGTTGGTCTGGGTGGTTCCGGGTGGTAATCTATGAACGATGACTCGCATGACGTCCTCAGGGTCGGCCAAGAACGAATTGCAGGGGTGACTTCGTCCTCTGATTGTTTTGTATTGTCTTCTCTCTCAGATGGCCCGCCACTTCGTGTGGCGTGCAACATTATTACGATATTCGATCTGAGGTGGACTCGCAGCAAAAAATTGTCTCCTCCAAAGCTGTTCCAGCAGGCCTCTATTATTGCAACAGAAGGCTTCGATCTAAGTATATTTGTTACTGTGAGGCCCTTGTGTGGTCTCAGGATAACCTTTTCGTCTCGCTTTGGGAGAGTCGTCGGGTAATTGGCGTTTTCGGCGTTGGAAATATCGCTTGGCTTGGCTGTCCCCTGCTGCCTCGACGGGTCGGTTGCCCGGTGACTTTTCATTTTTTTTCTCCATTCCCTTCTCGGACTTTTTAGGCTTTTTTACTGTTCTTTTTTCTTCTGCGGGTGTGCCAGCCATCCCCCGTCCAAGTAATGATGATGGCCTAAAAGCATGGCTCACACCCTCTGGGGGATTGGCCAAGAAACAATTATTTAGATAGTGGATCACACATTACTTTTAAATCTAATTAACTTTAAAATGGTAAGAAGAAATCAAATTTTACTAACTGGGAGATTTGCAGTAAAAACCGCCTCGCTTAGATTAAGAATCTTTTTACAGCAGAACAGATATTCCGGTGACAATGACCTAATAAGGAGGCTCCCAAAAAGAGAATATTATAAATTATGAAATCCAATCTAATTCTATTAGAAGCAGCTTTACGAATCTTTTTCCTTGGTGACTTGAAGCGACTATATACAATAAAAAATAATGCTCGACTGTTTCATTCTTGTTACAGAACGAGCAAAAAGAGGGAAGAAGCCAGACCAGCTTTATGCATGTAGTAACTTAGTTTTAGAATTCTACGGCGTAATTTCATAAAAATAACTTCTTTGCGTGTTGACCAGAACTTCATACGCCAAGAGAACAAAAGGTGCTGATATTCGTTTAGGTGAGTAATTAATGTTTTACAAGAGTCTTCAATTATGGCACGCCTTCGAAATTTGTCACGTACTATGAGTGCTGATAAGGGAATAATTGAAAGTACCGGGTCACTGAGAGCGGCTTTCACCAGAGCGTCCGCCATTTTATTCATTTTTATGCCCTTGTGTTCCGGAACCCAGATCAATCGGATTAAGGTTACATGATTTTGGACCAGAAAATGAAACGTGGTGATAATATGAATCACTATTGGAGGCGAGCGCCGAACACAAAGATAACGAATTGGTAACTATAGCTGCACTAGAGGCTGGTGGGCTGAGCTTTCTTAATGCCGTAATCACCGCCATAAATTCTGCTGGGAAGGCTGTCAAGAAACTGTGTAGTCTTAGTGAGAAGGAGCAGTTAAAGGTCTCAGAGAAAATGAAATATCAACAGAAGATTTTTCTTCAGATTACGAGGCATCTGTAGCTATGATATTATTATATTTATCTCCTCTAATTGTTGTTGCAGAAGGCCATTTATTAGATGTGAAGACACATTTTTTGCATGATTTAGATATATATCGTCAAACATGATTACGAGATTCTGCCTTGCGTTGCTAATGGATGGGATTTTGCACAATTTAGCATCTAATGGACCAACGAGTCATTGTACGTATCCCTCCTGTGGAGTCTGAAATTGAGGCCAATAAGATAGAAAAATATAACGCTGGCTGGTGCATAAATTTAATATTCAGTTTTATAGGGTACTCATAAAACTTCAAGAAATGTTTGTACCATTAGTATTTCAAGTCTTCACAAAAGAGAGGGCAAACTTGCCTCTAAGTACAGGAAATTATTGGCGACGAATTTCGGTAATCCAAGGCATAACCTTATAGGGCCTCTCTTTCCAACAGTACCAAAGGACGCAATTTATAGGCTGGTGAACCTGAGTATAAAACACATTCAAATTTTAAAATGGGGCGTACATACATTTTTTCGTTATTAATGAATCTCTCTGAATCCCCGATCGACTGTTGCATAGTCTTCGTAGGACTCTTAGCGCCCGTACTCCTTTCTTGGCCATGTATTCAGTGTGTGAATGACAAAGGAGCTTGCTATCATGAATAACTCCCAGATAATTTACTGAGTCCTCTTTTCGTATATTCTGCAGGTTGCAAGTTATTCTGATAATAACTGGGTTACCTAAACGGAAAACAATAACTGCGCTTTTTAACATTAAGACATAAATGAGTAGCCTTTAATCATTTTTCAATGGCACACATATACGATTGTAAGGGAGTATATAATGAATGCATATTTGTGTCTGAAGCGAAAACCCGTCTGCATACAGATATGTGTATACTCCATCATGGCTGGGAATGGGACTTAGTAATATATTAAAAAGAAGAGGCGAAATAACTGCTCCCTGAGGAACTACTCATGACTGTGAATGTATATTTGAGGAATAACCTTTTAGTGAGCAATAAAACACCCTTTCACTTGAAAACTCACTAAACCATCTCACCACGTAGTGATAGATATCATAATATTTTAATTGATCCAATAATATTTCAGTTTATACACTATCGTATTTTGAGATATCCAACGTTACCAGAGTTGCTACTTGTCTGTGACAGCGTGCTAGTTTAATTCGGCTGACCAAGTTCACATCGGCATGCCAAATAGAGCGATTTAAAAAAGGCTCAGAATTTCTTCGTCTTCTACTAATTTCATGACGCGAGCATAAATAATTTTTTCTAATATTTCAACCAGACTAGAAGTTAGCGCAATGGGTCTAATATTGTCCAGGGTGTATTCTGCATTCTTGTTTTTGAGAGTTGAAATTTTTTTAGCAGTTTTCTAACTATAAAGAATCCATGAGCATTTTACAGAATGGTTAGGAACAGCTTATAAAATATCAAGAACCTCATAAAAAAGAATTTTTAACCTTTTTGCAGTTTTTCTGTCAGCGCCTGGAGCAGAATTTTGAAGCCCTTGCATAACCGGGGCCATCTCAGTCATCGATAGCTTCACTGAAATCATCACTCCATGTTTACATTTAGTGTAAGGTGATAGGAGAGATGAAAACCTGTTTTCTAGACGATTCGCTATACCGTTTAGCATTTGTTTTATTTCTTCGTCAGTTAAAACTGATGAATATATGTTCGGACTAGGAAGGATTTTTCTACTACCTAGAAATTTGATAAGCACGGCCTTACGTTTAGCTTTCGATAGATAATCATAATTTTTAGCGTCCTACGCTTCTTTTGCTTTAGTTACTGTGTGTTTGAATATAGTTAGGTAGATTTTAAAGTCGCTGCAATTTTTCGGACACTGGTTATGTTGTAAGCTTTTGCAGGCTGCTCTCCTTTTCTTATAATCTTGTGAAAAATCCGTGTGTTCTACCACGGGTTGAACGAATGATCTTTTTATTTAAACAATAAATTTCGGCTTCTTTCTAGAAGTTTCTAAAGCACCCCAAATTTGCTTTGATTTTTGTTCATCAGAAGCATCAGATAGTGAAGAAATTGTTGACACTAATTCTTGAATATGCTGTTATTTATAAAAGTATTTTTTTTTCAAAATTGAATGTCACTGGGCGAAGAATATCATAAATTACAGGAAGATGGTCCTTTTAGTAGCTCTATCAATAGACGACCACGAAAATACAGGGAGAATACTGCTAGAGAATGTGAGATCAATTGTAGAGCAGGTGAGCCCTCTCGCAAATGTATAGGATTCAGAGATTTTGCAAGAGAAGTTTTTGTCTAATGACCAGTTCGACAGCTGGTTACCACAGGAGTCTGTATTTGAACACTAAGAAATATGATGCAAATTAAAGTCCACAGAAATCAATATATCACGCCCGCAAATATTTAGAGCCCTGTCGAGGGGGCTAGTACACTGAACACCGTTAGGAAAGTAAGTGTTTATAATATATATCGGAATACATTCGGGAAGGACTAGCCTTACCGCTAAAATTTCACAGTCTGAAACCATAAGTCTAAAAATTATTTTCGCCTTGTGACATATTTTACCCAAAATAAATGCGATTAGACCTCGGCCTCTAGTAGATCTGTCCAATCAAAAACACCTGTAAGATTTAAAATCAAGACTTTTTTTCTCTATTTAACCAAGTTTCTTGTAGTAATACTATATCTGCATTAAATAGATTTGCAAGACAGAATAAGTCTACGGAAGCTGCAAAAATGGAACGGCAGTTCCACTGAATCACTTTCAACGACCCTATGATGAAGAGAGTGCAGCAGTCGAAATTGCCTTCTCTTGTATACTTTCTTTCAGAATAGTTTTTGACTGACTTTTCTTTGATTTAGACTGAGAAAGAGAGGATAAGTCCTCGCTAGCCGGTGACATTGATCTCTTTTGAGCCCTAGCAGTATGTTCTGCGTCTGTGATTCCCATATCTTGGATCGGCTGGTTTTCAGAAACAGAGGTAGAATATGTGCTCATTGACGTGATTTCCCGCTCGAGGATGGGCATCCGATGTGTTTTCTCATTAGTACACTGCGTTGGTTTCGGATTCAAGGATGATACACCGCCCTGACCAACAGACTGAATAACGCAATTCATTTTTTCCGAGATAGCTTGTGAAATACTATCTCCCAGGTTCGCTAAGAGGTGGTCCATTGCCTTCGCTTCTGCCTTTTGCACAGCTACTTCAATGATTGCAGTGAGAGATTGATCTTGGAGACATTATGTTCAGCAGCAACTTCTGCATATCTAAAGGCCCTTTCTTTTACAGTGATTGTCGCTTCTTTCCTAGAACATCGTGGTTTATCTATCATTTACAGAATCTGTATTTCTTGTGCACGAGCTGAACAGTTGGAATAATCAGTGGCCTGACACCCCCCCCCCACCCACACACGCACACACAGGCAACATCGCTGATCTTGAGAGGTGCAATCTTTTTGGCATGATCTTTCTCACATTTGCAGCAACGTAGGCCTGATTTACATCCGCCTACACTGTGACCAAACCGCCAGCAATTTTGACACTGAAGTGGATGCGGTGCTAGTTGATCCGCTCTAAATACCAGTGGCCATACCTTAATCTGAAGGGCATGTTGTACCCGCAAAAGTGGCGATGACTGGTTGAGTAGGCACCCGGGTCTTGTCAACTACTCTACTACAGCGGTAGAGTGCAATGACGCCAGCTGTCGGTAACTTCTCTAGTGTTTGTTGCGGAGTTAGACTTGCATCGACACCTCTTACGATTCCCTTGGTGCAGGTGAGGTGAGCATGAATCAATGTACTCACCGGAGTTTTTGCGAACGTATTGCACCTGAGTGAATCAGCAACACAGGCCTGGTCTGGCGACCTGCACACAACACCTCCTCGACCGAACGGTCTAATATCTGTTATCGTCCGGTATACCGGAGTGGTAGCATGAAGGGATTCCTGGATAGCTTGAGGGTTGTTCAAATAGAGCCTCCGTTGTAAGGTACCAAGGCCACCGGGATACTTGTGACTCCACTGCGTGAGAAAAAATACAAAGGTAGGGATGGAAGACATGCTGACCAAAGGGAAAACCCTTGCCAGGGGAGTTCTTAGACATTGGCCTTAGCTGAAGTGTTGAAAACTTTGCAGAAAAAACACAAAGAGCGTAAAAGACAAGCGCTACTAGAACTCGATTCTTAGCCAATCCACCAGAACTAAGCAGCGAATCGGCCAACGTACGACTGCTACAAATGCCAGACTATCCAGTCGTCTTCTTTCTTGTTATCGAGAGACGCGCCGCTGGATTCTTGCGCGTGGTTACTTGATTCCACCTTTGACGAGACACTACTCGAGTCGTTAGGATGATTCTGCGACATCCGAGATGAGGCGCGAAGGTCTTCGTCGACATCCACGTGGACGAAGAATTGTTAGTCGACATTATGCATACTCAGCAGAAACAGGGGACTGGACCAACCTCTGTTTTCCTATGCGCATCTGAAAGGGACGTTAAATGTCGCTCACCTTTGGTTTCTCACTTGTTCAGACGATGGCGAAGAAAGTCCGTTGTATGGTTGTGAACCAGTCCATCGCACACACACTCGTCGCTGCACCCCGCACGTGTGAGTGTCCCCGCGATGTCAACTGAAGCCGGTGTTATGGGGAGCTGCGTCGTGAACCTCACTTTTTCCAACGTTGATAGTTTCTCGTGAAGCATATCCAGGTCACAGATTCTGCTGTCCTTCAACTCCTTGCAACTACACGGAAAAAATTATGTACTTGCTAAGTAGGCTTGTAGATGAAATTCCCGCATGAAAGCGTTCCCAAAAGCGGAGCGCAATGTGAGCACATCCTCACTGCCCTACGCCACCTAGCAGAATCCCATTTTACGCAAACAGTTCGTACAATATGAACTCAGTTGTACACTTTAAGAGCGCAGCCCCTGTTCAAGGCATGATCATCGTCCCTTCTGTGTCCGTCACCGTAACCGAGCGAACCAACGCTGCGAAAGGTCTGGTGGGGCACGTGCAGCCACGTGGCGCTATTCTTATTTTCTGCCAGAGTTACTGTATATGCTACCTCTAGGCACCTAAGTGTAGCATATACAGTAACTCTATTTGTGACAGTGGTGGATCAAGAAAGGGGACGGTAAGAACAATCGCCCCTTTCCCCCACGCCAAAGCCTGCGTCGACGCCCCCAATCACCTCCTTTCACTGCCTGTTATCCCCCTTCTCTCACCGGCCAAATGAATAGGACCACTGTGATCGCAAATTAACAGTATTTATGCTGTGACGGGATTCTTGTAATTATAGCTGCTACAAAGTGGTTCAATTAACTGGCCACAAAGCTGCGCCGTAGCTCTATTGGGGAGTGTGTGCGTTGCAAGCAGAGGCCACCGGATGGCGCTACGTCAACGAAGACGGCTGCTTGTGTCAGTGCTAAATATCGCGACGAGTCAGCGAGGCTGTTTTCAAAATATGTCCTGTTTCGTACCAATAGCGTGCTGTGCCTGAGGTCGGAAAGAATGCCGCGTACCTGCTGCAGCAGAGAGTGGTAAAAGTGGAAGGTTCATACCTCGGCAAGGTTTCACGTTTGACTCCTCCATGTGCGTGCCTGCGAAAAGCACTTTGATGAGAATGACAGCGTTCGCGAGGACGAAGGGCCAGTCGGAGGAGTTGTGATGACGAAGGACGATGTTCCGAAGCTTTTGCCGGACGCACCCAACTCCCAAGCTCACCAGCCTACACAGCGAAAACGTAAAATCTACACAATGTATGTCCTATGCACGTGTATTATAGAAAGTATAAAAAAACAAACTGGCAGATAACGCGTACACTGGGAAGCGGTTATATGCAAAGCTCAATTGAAGAAGGTTGATATGTCACTTTAAAATCAGCGCAACGTTATGAGGCGGGCGTAAATTATGCCGTACATGACTTCCATGTCACGCTTATGATCTTTGAGCCTGGCATTTGTGTTTTTCATCTATTTTCGCCTCGTAATAAAAAATTTTATATATGTGAAGCTAGCGAAATGGCCGTGAGCGCATCAAGAACATGGCACGTAGTCAAGTTTTTACATGACACGCCTGCCATTATTATCATGTTTGCATCAGTTGTATACCTTCGCCCTCCATTCACGTCACGTAATACCAAATTTTTGATATGTGAAGCTAACGAAACGACTACGAGCGCACCATGAGCGTGGCGTGTAGTCATGACTTACATGACATGCATGTCACTATTTCCACTTTTGGACGTGACACTTATGGTCGCCATGCTGCCGTGTCATACAATACCAGCTTTGCAATATGTCATGTGAACGAAACCACCACAAGAGTAGAAATGCTATTTATTACGTCTAAGTCATGACATTTATTACATATATGTCATGATTGTAATGTTATGGCTAGTCATTTATGTGCGCCATACAGTCATGTTATGCCAAACCACTTTTCGTATACTCGTAGATACCATTATCGAAATTGCCTGGAGGTGGCTCGATAGGCAGATAGATACGGTCAAAGTCACCACCAAAGTTCACTAAGAAATGCTTCGCATTCAATAAATAAGAATATTTCGTTGCAAGTACCGGTATCACGTGATTTAATATGGTGCAAAAATGAACAATTCCCAATCGTCGTGCAAAAACCTGGTTTTGACAGGCTAACTATAAAGTGTTACTAGCATGAAGGCGAACCTTGAACTACCATCATTATCACCCCGACGTTTCGTCTGTGTCTCTTTCCTCGCATATTTTATCATAGTTCATTACGCAATGGCTTCATCTCACCTCCGCAGTATGTACCGTCATGCATTGATCACCGACATAAGGTAGCAGTTCCCTTTTGCTCGACATTCGCTTTCCATAATTCATTTTTTCTAGGACTTGCGAGGGTGGGATGCACCTTCCTGCTATCACTGCAGACTTTACTTACCGTCAATTTTTGGACACTTTTAACTAATAGTAACTTATTAGTTTTGGCCGACGTATCTTTTGTTCATCTTCATTATTGTTTGTATAATAATACTCCTCTCTGTAATGCTGAGGCTCGGAAGATACAATAAATGAATTGAAATGAAATGATGGCACCCATCTGATGGAGACCTATAGGCACCCACAAAGGCCGCAAGTAACGAAAAATAGTTTAGTGACAGTTGTCGCTGTAATGAAGAGCGGCATAAACTCACGGGATCCTATATGTAGATCCACCTAAGGCGACTCAAAGGCGAAAGCCATCTTATTTTCTTTCTTCTCACAGCAGAAGGCGCGTGCGTTTGTGGCGATCAAGTTTCTAGCTCCAAAGCCTCATTCGACAATAAATAGCGCTGTATTAGAGCTCCCCCAAATTTCCTGGAAGGCATTATCACTCTGAGGTAAATAATCTACGTTCACCGGTAGACTTAATCATGTTTTGCGGTTCAGACGCAGGCCTTAAAACTGCAGCGCCGGTGCCACTCCGATGCCCACACGCGGGCGAGGGCGCCTCTAGAGGCCGCTTCTGTCCCTATACGAAATTTCCACAGAAACTTCAAGAGGAGTAAACGTATGGAGGTACTCTGATTGATTGATTTACATGGAGTGTTTAACGTCCCAAAATGACCATATGATTGTGAGAGATGCCGTAGTGGGGGGCTTCGGAAATTTCGGCTTATAGACTATGCCTAAACAATCTGTCAAGATAACTTAGGACCAGGGCTGAGCAGGGTCGCGATACAAGACTATCGCGATAATATTTCACAGATACTTTGAGTACCTGTATTGCTGTATTGAGATACGTTTCAGAAAAGTATTTGTATCTCAGTAGCGAAATAATTTTACGATGTATCGCCCGTATCGCTACACTATCCAGGACACGGGTATCTCGATATATTTTTAATCAGCTGAGACGTCTTTAAATTGTGATGGAGTGCTCGGAATTGAAAACGGGTGGAGTGTGCGGAACTTGAAACGGGGCGAGCAGAATTTGAAGTGCGCGCCATGAACCAAGTTCGAAGTCGCCAAGGAAGAAGAAGCTGGCCCGAATGTTAAATGAATAACAAGAAATGACTGAAGCGTTAAATCGGAAAAGCCACATCGATCACATTGCGTCCAAAGCAACACGAGCCATGGGGTGGTTACGCAAGCTCAGCAACATAAAAAGGGGGTTGCGAAGAAATACATTGGTAATGTTCTATTAAATGTACATTCGCCCTATCATGGAATTCGGCTGTGTCTTATTTTCGGGCAGTGCGAAATATAAAATGAGACCGCTAATACTATTAGAAAGGGAGGCTTTACGACTGTGCCTTGGACTGCCCAAGTTTGTTGCTGACAATGTGCTATACATGGAAGCGCGTCTACCGTCATTGTTGAATAGATTCAAAATGCTTACTATCCAAACATTTTTAAAACTATACACTGTGCCCCAGAAAGCATCTTTTTTTGCTTTTATTAAAGAACCAAGCTTATTTTTTAAAACTCTGTGGTCACGATTCCACTGCCCACAGATCTTGTTCGTTCAAGCGCTGCTAGAACCACTGAACGTCAAAATCAAACACATTTTCTCAACAAGAAACGTTAATTTAGATCTTAAGATAGAATTTGAGAATATTTATCCCTCTAATGCAAAGCAAATTCCATTTCAATATTTAAATGATCGGCTGCAGGATTACTTGGCACATGTGAACATGAACAACATAATTGCGACTGATGCATCCGTATCAAAGAAAAGGCTGGGGCAGGTATCTTTTCACGTTCCCTTGACTGGTCCTTTTCGGTTAGACTCCCAGATTACACACCAATATTCATAGCAGAATTATTTGCTATTGTACTGGCACTACGGAAAGTTCCTTTGGGTGAATCGGAAGCAGTCGTAATTACAGATTCTTTTTCAGTATGTGCTGCTCTGTCTTCAGGAGCCAACCTAACACTTATGCACATGTTTCGACAACTCATACCGACAAACTTGACAAAACTGCAGCTGTTATGGGTACCAGGCCATCGTGGCATATATCTCAATGAGATGGCGGATGCACTAGCCACAGTATCTCTTAGTGGTCCCCTTATCCCGATTTTGCCTGATACGGCTTACGCGACAGCAATAAGGTTTAGAAACTTCTGTTTGCATGAATACGACTGCTACTCATTGGATAAATATCAAGATTTCGCACATCTAAGATGCCGCTGGAATAGACAGTGGTGTGCAACACGGCACTTGGAAGTTACTTTTACAAGATTGCGTTGCAGAATTCCGCTACTGAATTATTATTTGCATAAAGTTGGTTTAGAGGCATCACTTTTATGTCAGACTTGCGAAGAAATGGAAACGATAGATCACTTCTTTTTGTTCTGTCGCCGATATTCTCATCAGCGGAAAAGATACCTGGTAGCTCCACTTGAAAAAATTGGGATTAGAATTAAATGTGGCAGTAATTTTGTCGTTTGGCAGCATTAAATTCGGTTATAGCCACAGGAACGTCTGCTCTGCGGTATTTGAATACATAATTGAAAGAAAGCGATTGCCATGTGTTACAAGTTGCCACTCTAGCGTCGCCAGCGCGAAGTCGGCGACGGGAATGACAGCAGGTTGGTTCGTTCCGTACGCAAGCAGAGACAGTGAAGAGATCAGAGACGTGAGAAAACAAAACAAACTTTACTCTAGTGATATCGCAGCACACGGGATGTAATACAACACTTGAATACAACTAACAAAATACATCAACACTTGATACAACTAAAAATACATATAAAAACAATAAATCAGCTTACGCGAGAGAACTATTACAAACTACACAAACTAACACCAATAGACCACGGGGGAGAAAGTTTGAAGATATAAACAGGTGAAGGCATACGTGTGATGACCGGCCGCGTTGCGTCCCCGACGATCGTATGCGAGAAGTCGAAGAGAGTTCTGGCACGACTGCGATGTCGGCGGTGTTGCAACGCTGGTGGCTCCGGGAGGCTAGTGCTTGCAGGTGACTTCGAGCAGGTTGAGCTAACTCGAGGTGAAGTCCCGATGTCTACGTTGCAGACGTTAATATCGCGTCACAACTAGACGAACGGCTAAGTTTAGGTGGCCAGCCGATACAGAGCCACACTAAAAACTTCTAGAAGAGATGCTTGTTGATCTGTTTCTACACCATGTTGGTCAGCGACTAGTCTGCCTAGCAGGGCAAAATCCTGCGCTTAAATCCCCCTCGTGTCTCCTCGCTCTCTTCCTTGGGGACAAGAGACCTCTACATGGGTCCAATCATGCGCGTTCAATTGATGGAAACTCCACCCCACAAATATTTTGACCCCACCCCTTTTTAATTGGGAGAGGGCCCTCAACTAGCGAGAGTGACAACCTGTTGGGTTGTTGTCATACGGCTTGGCCACCAGAGGTTTTCCCACGCTTTTCCCCGTGGGAACGGTCAAACCGTTTGGCTCTCAGCCGATGCGTCCGTAGTCTAATCCTTGTTCGGGGTACATCGCGGCCTTCTACGACCTTGCAGACGCCGCCGCAGTTACAAAAGGATCAACCGTCGGCGGCGACGTTCTAAGAAGAGCACCCCATTCTGCACTTCTCGGCTCCCTTTCATGCGCCCGCTGTTCTCACGGTCAGTGGGGAGTACGGCACCCGTTAATTGCCGTGACGCGGTGTCGCCAAAAATTGCCGTCCGTGACATTGCCCCCCCCTTTCATAATGTTATTCATAACATTTGTTCACACGGAGGGGAATTTTTCGACAACGAGGAACAAAACACCACCAACAAGGGAGACATGAGGACTGTCCGTCTCATACACAACATAAATAGGCAGAGTGCATCAAAGTAACAACAAAAAAAAACAATTGTTAGAGTACCAGCTTCAGTTACACGCAACAATATCAATGCGCCATACAAACAAGAAGAGGAAGTAGCCGTGTACGGCAGCCATCAATACCGAATACACTGCACGAATGTATACTACGAAACAAAACGGAACAGGTGCGCTCCTCTACTGTAGTGCAATCCTTCAATGTGCATTACAACAAGTAGAAACAACCAATGCACCAAGCAAAAAGAAAATAACTCAAAATACACTTCTTATACAATGAAATACGCACATACAAACAGAAAACAACCGACGAAAGGAAAAAAATAACATGCTCATAGACGTCAAGAACTATATCCGGCTCAAGTAATCGGCTCCCACGTTTTCGCTACCCTTATTATGTGTAATGGTGAACTGGTACCCTTGGAGTAGTAAACTCCATCGACGTACTCGAGCGTTCAGCTGTTTTGCCCGTTGGATATAACTCAGAGGCTGGTGGTCTGTCTTTGTTTACGGTCGCAAAATATTTGTCTACTACTGAAACACTAAGCTATCCAGCTTTCCTGACACTTTGGCCTACGCTGTGGCCAAAATACTCTTCGTTCGCTCAACCCGAGAAAAAGTTTACTGTTTTGCTTATATGATCACTTGATCAATCGTCTTCAAAGAAAACCAACAACACTTGCACTGGTTTATGCTAAAACCGTGCCCCACTTTCTCAATTAGATTCGCTTGAATCGCACACGATGGGGTCGCGTTCTCGGCGGCTTTCGAGCACGCTAGAGGTTACAAAAAGCACGAACGCCAGGCTGTGTCGTGCTGTCACACCTCATTCTGCATTTCGACTGGCTCCCCTCAGAAATGTGCAAGGGACGCCAGAAACAGGGGGGAAGCCTGGGTAATAGTGTCTTTGTGGTCGCCCCCACGCAGTACTTAGCCTTTGTGCATTTTCGACTTTGAACCTTCGGGCAAGGCCGCTTTCCCGAAGTCGTCGAAATGAACCGCGCGTTTCGTTCGGGTGACGCACCTCCCTTTCCCCCTCCACACCTGGCTCGCCGCTTGTGCCTCCATGAACGCCACCATTGACGTTTCTTGAAACGGATTAACGGCCTAGCCTTTCGTCTCTGTCGGGACGGAGTGGAACAGCCCTAGGCTCACGCAGTGTGGTACGCTTCCTCTTCTTTCTTTTTCGGCGATGTTTGCGTACCTCCTTTCCCTCGATGTCATCATCATGTCGCTTGGGGACCTCAAAAGTTGGGAAGCTCGTTGGAGCTGGTGCTAGGTCTTCCCTCCCGATAACGCTTTTTGAACTCTGCGTCACGACGGACTGTCGGGCCAAATTAGCTTAGTCAACACTGATGAAGCCATTAACCGGGCCCTCTATGACGGCATCGCTGCATTCCTGAAGCGTCGCGTCCTAGCTCTGATTCGCCACTGTGCTAATCATGCCTACATTTGACGATTTCGAAACGTACTCTTGAGGCACGAAGGAGGTTTCCAGCATCTTACTGGGCCCATTACGGCTGCTGGCACTCTCCTCATCCACGCAAAGAGCATCTTTCGACATCGTCTCTACCTCCAGACCAGACCAGCCAAGGCCTCGTTCTCATCATACTCTACCTTGATGCATTCTAGAATACGCGGGCCCTTTTCTGGCGCGATCTCTGGTTCTAGCGCTTCCTGCCATACTTTAACGTCCATCGCTTTCCGACGCGCCACGCTTTCAGACTGTTGTCTTTCTGTTTCGCGCTTTCTTTCTGACTCTTGTCTGAGCTGCTCTTCTTTTGTCCAGACAGAAGCTCCGAATATCCGGAACATCTCTGCCTTAACTACCTCGTAGTTGTTCGCGTTCTGCTGACTGAGTCGCGCAACAGCTTCATTTGCCTCGCAAGGCAGAACCATGAGTAGCCCTTGACACCATGTGTCTCGCTCAAATGACAGTTCCTCGCCGGCATCGCCGTGCTCACTGCTGGATCGGCTCATCCTGCTACCCTCACCGAGGCGAGTCTTTAATTGCAGTAACTGCACTTCCCGTTCGCCGGCTTCCCTTGCCGCTTCCTTTGCCGCTTCTCGTTCTTTCGCCCTTTCTTTGCGCTCTCTCTCCTTTTCTTGGCGCTCTCTCTTTTTTTCTTCGCGTTCCCTCTCCCTTTCTTTTTTCTTTTCCTCCCGGGCCAGTGCCCGCTCTTCTCTGGCTAACGCCTGCGCCTGTTCCTGCTGCTCCTTAACCCATTGTCTCAGTTCGGCGCCCTCGAGGCCTAACTGTTTACCGTGCGCGATCCACTTTTCAAAATCCATACACTCCCTACTGCAAACTGTCACTATAATGCCACTATAAAAACAGCGCAATCATATGCAGGATGCAACCGCTTCAACTGTGCGGCTCTATCACCACGCTGTCCGCACGGTTCTCGTTCACCCCTCACTGTCTTACTCTTGTGCGGAACGTCCTGTCGTCGGACGCCAGTTTTGTTACAAGCTGCTACTCGAGCGTCGCCAGCGCGAAGTCGGCGACGGGATTGACAGCAGGTTAGTTCGTTCCGTACGCAAGCAGAGACGGTGAAGAGATCAGAGACGTGAGAAAACAAAACAAACTTTACTCTAGTGATATCGCAGCACACGGGATCTAATACAACACTTCAATACAACTAACAAAATGCATCAAAACTTGATACAACTAAAAATACATATAAAACCAATAAATCAGCTTACGCGAGAGAACTATTACAAACTACACAAACTAACACCAATAGACTACGGGGGAGAAAGTTCGAAGATATAAACAGGTGAAGGCATACGTGTGATGACCGGCCGCGTGGCGTCCCCGACGATCGGATGCGAGAAGTCGAAGAGAGTTCTGGCACGACTGCGATGTCGGCGGTGTTGCAACGCT
Organism: Rhipicephalus annulatus; assembly: GCA_013436015.1. Lineage (NCBI taxonomy): Eukaryota > Metazoa > Arthropoda > Arachnida > Ixodida > Ixodidae > Rhipicephalus > Rhipicephalus annulatus. Next base: position 159,348 of record WOVY01015025.1, on the reverse strand, counting down.
GGTGGCTCCGGGAGGCTAGTGCTTGCAGGTGACTTCGAGCAGATTGAGCTAACTCGAGGCGCAGTCCCGATGTCTACGTTGCAGACGTTAATATCGCGTCACAACTAGACGAACGGCTTAGTTTAGGTGGCCAGCCGATACAGAGCCACACTAAAAACTTCTAGAAGAGATGCTTGTTGATCTGTTTCTACGCCATGTTGGTCAGCAACTAGTCTGCCTAGCAGGGCAAAATCCTGCGCTTAAATCCCCCTCGTGTCTCCTCGCTCTCTTCCTTGGGGACAAGAGACCTCTACATGGGTCCACCCATGCGCGTTTAATTGATGGAAACTCCGCCCCAAAAATATTTTAACCCTACCCCTTTTTAATTGGGAGAGGGCCCTCAACTAGCGAGAGTGACAACCTGTTGGGTTATTGTCATACGGCTTGGCCACCACAGGTTTTCCCACGCTTTTCCCCGTGGGAACGGTCAAACCGTTTGGCTCTCAGCCGGTGCGTCTCGTAGTCTGATCCCTGTTCGGGGTACATCGTGGCCTTCTACGACCTTTGAGACGCCGCCGCAGTTACAAAAGGATCAACCGTCGGCGGCGACGTTCTAAAAAGAGCACCCCATTCTGCACTTCTCGGCTCCCTTTCAATCGCCCGCCGTTCTCGCGGTCAGTGGGGAGTACGGCACCCGTTAATTGCCGTGACGCGGTGTCGCCAAAAGTGGCCGTCCGTGACACCATGTTAATCTGCCTATATATATATATATATATATATTATATATATATATATATATATATATATATATATATATATATATATATATATCTATATATATATCTATATTATTATATATATATAGATATATATATATATATATATATCTATATATATATATATATATATATATATATATATATATATATATATATATATTGTGGGAGTAATAATTCAATGGGCCAGTTAGTCTTCGTGAAGGTATGGGATATGGCACAACGGGAGCGTTGTCAACACGGATAAATATATTTATTTCCCAACAGTTTCAGGAGGGGTCCTCCCTTCGTCAGGGGATGAGTTATACTGACATGAGCTTCCAAACTTCGCTGCTGCCGCGTCCCTCTCGCCTTGAAAGATATTTGCGAGAGTGAGAGGGAACTAAAAAAGGAAAGAAAAAACAAAAAAGGAGACAGAAAAAAGACGAAAAAAAGAAAGTAAAAAAGAGGAAGAACCACTGTCAACACTGAGAACGAAAGCAACTGTCCGTGTACGTCCACATACGGTTCATATCACGTGCTGTTCGGTTCTCTACGTGTGTCGAACCACCCAAGATTGTCGCCGCGGTGCCGGGAGGGTCCGTGACGGCGTGCGTAAAGGCAGGGTTTCCCGTTAATGGGTCGGTCGGCTATTTACCTTTAATCTTCGTCTGTTTCCCTTCAATGGTCCTCAAGTGGTAGGCGAACGTAAACACTTTGTATGTGCATGTGGAAAAAGGAAAAAAAGGAAGAAAAAAAAAGAAAACCAAAAAACAAGAAAGGACAGCGTACACGTACGAGTCAGTCAGAAAAAAGCATGGTCTTTAGCTATCAATCTTTGTCACCAATTTCCTCCTGGCTTACTTCTCGGAGGCAGTTGAGTTTTCCGGGGTCCTCGTTAATGCCGGCTACTAATGTTTGAAATTTGAAAATAAAATATGCCTCACGCTGTTCGCACTCGCGTCTGTTTGAGAAACCGGACTGCAAAAGAGTTACGCTGATATTTTCAAAACTGTGGTTTGGCAGGCGCAGATGTCTAGATAAAGATAGCTTCGGCAGTGAAGTGGCGTGGTACCGGTGATTATTGAACCGCAGCCGAAGTGGCGTGTCTGTTTGGCCGATATATTCTTGTCCGCAGATGTTGCAATGTAGCTTGTATATTACGTTACTGGAGTCACACTTAAGGCTTTCAGTTATGCAGAATTTGAAATCCTAGAAGTTCGCTTTGGATTCACGTGTTGTGACCATCTGTGGGCATACCTTGCATCGAGCTTTTCCGCAGGGATGGCACCCTGATTGAATTTTGGGGGTGTTTGTTTTTGCTCTGACAAGAATGTCCTTCAGATTTTTATCCCGGCGGTACACCACGTGAGGTGGCTTTGCGAAAATAGAAGTTAGTCATTTGGTTTGCCTGATTATGTTGAAATGGCGGGAAAGTATGTTGTTGATTTGTGGCGCTGATGAAGAGTAAGTTAGTACAAGGTTTGTTTGGGAAGTCGTTTCAGATACTGTGTTTGGTCCCTTAATTATATCATTCATGTTCATGTTGCGAGCACGTAGTATGGCATCGTCAATAATGTCTTCCGGATAATTTTGTTTCAATAAGGAATGCTTTAGGTGTTCCGCGTGTCTGTCAAATTCCCGCATATCGGTGCATATTCTTCGGTACCGGTAGGCCTGAGAATATGGAATACCCGTTTTGCAATGCTTTAGGTGGCTGCTGTTGAAATGTAGGTACATTTGATGGTCTGTAGGCTTTTTGTAAAGGTTTGCTGACAAGCGGTCATTTTCGACCGTGACAGTGACGTCCAAAAAGGTAATGCTAGTTCCAGAAATTTTCTGCGTGAATTTTATTGACGGGTGGCACTTGTTAAAATTCTCTATGAAGCGGAAAAGACTTCCCTCATCATGGTTCCTTATCACAAAAATATCGTCTAAGTATCTTCTGTAGTAGAAAGGTTTCAAGGTGCGTTCCTCAATTAAGGTGCGTCCCTCAATGAATGGGATTTCAAGTGAAGCCATAATGGTGCTTGTGAAGTTTGGGGCCATTTTCGTGCTCATTGCAGTGCCACTGACCTGAAGGAAATGCTTGCCATTGAACTCAAAATGGTTATAATTTAGTACAAGTTCAAGAAGTGTAAACAGTACCTCGCCACTTAACCAGTTGATGAGTCAGATTTTACATATTCAGAAACTATAGCCGCTATTCCGTCATGGTGGGGTATGTTGGTGTACAGTGAGCAGACGTCCATGGTCACCAGAAAACTGCCGCCTGGGATGTCGAGACTTGAAATTTCGCAGATGAAGTGGTTTGTGTCCTTTAGGTAATAGGGAAAATTTGGGGGGATGTTTTTTTATTAAGGAATTGATGAATTCTGATATATTTTCTGTTGACGTGCTGTTACTGGATACTATCGGACGTCCCGGATTACCTGCCTTGTGCATTTTGGGGAGCAAATAGAATCGACCGGGAACAGAATGGGCCGGTAACATTGCTTTTAACATTTTGCCGGTAATTTTCTCGTCCCGGCGGAGACTGTTTAGGGTAACTTTTATCTCCCTTTCAAATTCGGGAGTCGGGTCCGTTGGAAGTTCTTTGTAGAATTTTGTGTCTGACAGCTGTAGTTCCCCTTCCTTTAAGTAGTCCGACGTGTTTAGAATTACTATGCAGCCCCCTTTATCAGCCGGTTTGATAGCAATTCCAGTGTTTTTTCATAGTTCATCGAGTGCCCTTCGTTCTGACTTTGATATGTTGTTTCGAAATGGCCGATTTTTTTCATACGCTCTGATGATATCTTTTTGAACTGCTGATATATACATATCGAGGTGTTTGTCCCTCTGCTCACCCGGACACCATGATTTGTCACCACCAATCACTCTATTCTCGTCCGTACAGTCCTTGCGATTATGAAAGTATTCAAGGAGGTGGAAATTACGCGCAAAGTTATCGAGGTCTTGGTAAAGTTCAAATTCATTGAATCTACCGGGCGATGGACAAAAGGTTAAGCCTCTCGACAAAAGTTGAAGCTGCGCGGGTTTGAGTGTTGTGTTTGACAGATTGAGGACATTTTTCTCATAAGTTTTCGGCTGCTCTTGGCTATCACGTGGTACGGGAGTGTCAGCGTCATATTCGAGAGTAAGGATGTTTTATTAGGATTCCACTGTAGTTTCGAGTTCCCATTTTTCTCCTCAAAGTTAGGTTGTGGTACGGGTGGTCCCTGGCGTTCTTGTACGGCCTCATTCCTATTTTCTTGTTGCAGAGCAGTGGAGCTACTGCAGTCTCGCTTGAATTTTTTATCTTTTATTACTGAAATTTCGCCTCTCTTCTTTAGTTCATATCTTTCCAGTTCTCTTGCCTCATGCTCTCCGAGATTATAGATACCAATTTCTGCGTGGCCTCCGTGACACTGTATTCAGTGGCCTTACGCTCACTATGGTCCGCAATGACCCGAGTCAGTTGCAAGGACGCTTCTAGTAATGTTTTTTCCCACTTCCTCCTTTCTGCTTCACTTAGTGTACACATTGAGGGGTTGCAGGCTAGGCGGAGGCCCTTAGGTGCAATTTCGTGAGATAGATATTTGGTTAGTTGTTCCGCGTGTTTTTCGTATTGCACCCGCTTTTCAATGATTTTCCTAATCGATAAAAATGAGTGGGACCATGCGTGTTTAAGACTGCCCGTACCTTTTGTTTCCCCGTGTCATTTGGAAGCCGCCGCCTTGGTCTTCGCCGCATTCGTCCGCCTGGTGTTGTAAGGCCTCGCTGGTGGGAGTGGCGACGTCGTCACTGCTGGGACCCTGGATGGCTCTTTGTGTCCCTCGGCTCCCTGTTGTTGAGTGGTTTGGCACTAGAGTTGGCCGTTCAAGCCGTTGCCGCCGATCTCTGACTCAGTGGTGGGACTCGCTGGCTCACTGGCCTCGCTAGTGGTAGTGGCGACATCATCACTGCTGGTGCCCTGGATGGCTCTGTGTGTCGCTCGGCTCCTTGTTGTTGAGGGGGCTTGGCAGTGGAGTTGTCCGTGCAAGCGATTGCCGCCGATCTCGATGCCGCCGACGTCCATCGCAGCTGCACCCTCGTGTGCTGTGCCAGCAGCGCGACTCCCTCGAAGCTTGCATGTAATCCGTCAGCAGCCAGGAAGCGGCGCAGCGGGAGTGTTGAGAAACCATGTTCGACGTAATAGACGCCTGCTCCCAACAACCCGTAGTGGCAGAGACGACGGGCCTCTCTGCTGAATCGCTGTACCTCCATATTAAACCGGTTCATTGATCGCCAGTTCGAGTCCCGCCGTCGGCGATTGGGTACGCGAGGTAGTGGCAGACTAAGATGCAGTGTCTTGATGTTCGGGTGCATCTGCCTCATTTGCTTCGATGCCTCCCTCAACGAATCCAGTGATCTTGAAGAGCTCGTCTTCAGGATGTCCGTGGTGCCCACATGCAGAAACAACGTGTCCACACGATAAGGTAGGTAGTCAAGTAGCGCCGGAATGTCCGAAAACATAGCACCACCATAGGAGATGAAGCACGGCGTCGAGGGAAAAGGTAATTTGGATAAATTCAAAGATTTCGACCATTTGAGCTATTGCTGGAATAAACAGTGGTGTGTATCTTGCCAGTTAGAGGTCACTTATACCAGATTGCGCTGTGCAGTTCCACAGCTAAATTATTACCTTAACAAAGCTCGTCTCAAGGCGTCACCGCTATGCATTTGGTGCAACGAAATTGAAACAATGGAACATTTCTTCTTATTCTGTCATCGTTATTCTTATCAGAGAAAAAGATTTTTAGCAGCCCCATTACAAAAGCTAGGAATACAAGTAAATCTACCAGTAATTTTATCACTTGGCGGAACTTCATTTGGTTACTGCCAAAGGGATGTATGCTCCGCTGTGTTTGATTACATCAACGCAACTAAAAGATTACCATGCTAGTGAACCCCTACCTTTTCAGATCTTTAGTTTATAATTCGTAGTTATGTCTTTCAAAAACAAAAGATGGTTTGACCGCTTGCTCAGCAAACTTTTTTGTTTTTTGGTAGTATTAATTTAAGCTACTTTTTCAGATTGGCTTCATTTTCATTTTAGTTTCATTTATGTATCCTGCCGCCCGGTTCTTGGCCCATCCCCCTTAGTGGGTAAGCGCCATTCATCTGTGGTCATCAGCATCAGCATCAGCATCAGCGTCCACCGGCAGCCTAGGAAGTCTTCTTTTCCTGCACTTCGTGTGGCTCTTCGACGCTGACACCAACTGGGGCGACGACATCAGCCCCGTCCTTCGTGCCCAGGCTCCTGCGCAACGAAGTGGGTGAGATGCCGCTCCTTTAACGTTTTCTAAGGAGATGCCGCTCCTTTAACGTTAACCTTTTGTTTAGGGAGTATAGTGTGCAGCTTCAGTATTTCTTGGTATTCATTAACATTTGGGCCAGCTTCTTCCTTGCCGACTTCGAACTTGGTTCACGGCGCGCACTTCGAATTCTGCCCACCACGTTTCAAGTTCCGCACACTGTATACCCGTTTTCAATTCCGCGCACTCCATCACAACAATGGCAAAAAAAAAAAACCTCTGTGATCTTGGCAGTCAGCGGCGAGATATGCGCCCATCATTTCTACATTTATTTTGAGGTCGAAACTGACTCTATACCTTCTTGAAAGCGAGCTAGTCGCTTTGCGACCCTCATCCCATTGTGCACCTTCAGGCTTAACTGGAATGTGTTTGAGTGATCGCCGGCTTGAGCTTACCAACAATGTTATACTGCCATTTTGAATTCCATTAGTGACGCTTTCATCGTGTAGAGCATTGTACACTACACAATTGGCGCCAACCAACAGCGTCGTTTTTAAAATGTGTTCCCTCATGCCGATTGAACTAGCAGTGCTTTTTTTCGCTCGTTTTCTTCTTCTTTTTCTTTTTGCGGCACCCATTTGAAAAACCGGAGCTTATTATGGAAGCCAAAACCTCCCAAAGAATTAGGCGTGTACTGCCGTGTGCCATCAATTAAACTTTTTCTCCAAAGCATTTTGGAAGACGCCAGCTTGTCCGTACGGCGATGGAAAAGAGGTCTTTTTGCGTTTCCTTTCCTGATCCTTGTTTTAGATGCGGAAGCATCTTATACTCGCGCCTTGTAGTGCGCCGTCCGCGCCGTCCGCACCGCTTCTCGAACATTCGACAGCTGACGCGCGCGCATGCGCCGTCGCGCCGTCGCCCACCATCTGTGCCGCGCGCGCTTCTCCTTCGAGAACATTCGACAGCTGACAGCGCATGCGCCGTCGCGCCGTCGCCATCTGTGCCGCGCGCGCGCTTCTCCTTCGAGAACATTCGACAGCTGACAGCGCATGCGCCGTCGCGCTGTATATATACTCAAGGTCGGCGCTCGCTCGCTCAGTTGCCGCTCGTCCGTTGGTTTGTACGGCGCGTCGACGTCCGAAGTCGCCGTGAAATGAATGCCAACGAATCCACAAACACAATGATCGACGTCCCTTCGACCAGCGCCGCCCTTTCGCATACGTGTGTACGTGTTCACTCATTTAACACCCCCTCCTACAACCACGTTAACCAATTTAGCCATCGACCCAAGTAAGTCGCAATTTAACACCCCATTTCACAACCACGTTAACCAATTTAGACATCGACCCAAGTAAGTCGCTCTTTAACACCCCGTTAACCAATTATATGCTCCGCATCCTCCTCAGTGTTCCCCCGAGGGAAGCTGCGGGCAATTTTTTGTTCGTTCTACTTTCTCCTTTAACAAAGTGCTTGATTCGTCTGGTTGGTGCTGCATGGGAGACGAAGAAAGTGCTTAACAGCGCAAATGACAGGAAGAGATAGAAGAGACGAGAATAAAGTGCTGAACTAAAAACCAAATTTTATTGCAAACCAACTGCAATATATAGGAAAACAGAGTCTGCGCATAAACACGCAACATCAACAAATCACACATACATGCGCTAAACGGCCTACCTTATCAAGATCCCGTCATATATCAGTGGGCCACAGATAAATAATTTCACAACAAGGAAAAAAAAATTGAGAGTACGCTAACACAGGAAGCACCAAGTTGTTGAATGTAGAAGGCTTCGTTAACCTCGCGCTCGCCCTGATTATTATATCGCCCCATGATCACACATTTGTCAAGAATTAGCTGACAACCACACTTTTTACGATAGTGCGCCAAATGGCTGGAAACAGAGCCTTTTAGAGAGTAAGCGTGCTCCCTCAACCGATCATTCATGCATCGGCCTGCTTGTCCGATATAACACAGCCCACAAGTAAATAATATCTTGTATACAATCGCTAAAACACATTCAACATAGCGCTTAGCGTGTTTCTTAGTGCATGCTTCTTTATTAAGTCCTTCACAGTTTACCCTGCGATATAGCCCAGGGAGCTTGTCGCGTGCGCAGAACACAACTCTTACACCTATTTTGCCAGCGACATTCTTTAGCCTATGGGAAACGTCGTGTATGTAGGGAATAACAGCCGTGCTAAAATGAGGCTTGTTGAGTTGGCTATTGCTTTGTCCCTTATCAAGCACTCTTTGTGACGCAAGGAGAGTCTCGGCGGTAGAAGTTAGCAGGTGATTAGGAAAACGTGCTCTTTGAAGGTGGAGAACTTGGTGTGAAAAACTGCATTCTATCTGGTGGTGACGAGAGCGAGTCCGGTTTTTACGTAGTCCGGTCAAAGCCGCTGGACGATAATGTAATGATCGTTTCCAATTTCCAGCGCGAATCCGACGAGCATGGAAGGAGACGTGAATGGCGCCACCAGGAGCGCTTCCACGACGGCCGACGGCGAGCCCCTCCGAAAACGCCAGCGTACTTCAGAATACTTCCTGTCCTTCTGCAAGTTCGTCCTCGAGTACGAGAACTACGAGAGCATCAAGCAGGAGGAAGAGCTGCAAGAGAAGGACGCGGCCAGCCCTTCGGACTGCTCGGCCGACAGCGTCGACAGCGTCAAGCAAGAAGACAGTGAGCATCAAGGCGGGGGCTCTCTGTCCGAGGTACAAACACAGGCGGACGAAGATTACGGCCTGATCACTTGCTTCTGTCTTAAGCCATTTGCCGGGCGGCCCATGATTGAGTGCTCCGAGTGCCTCACGTGGATCCACCTGTCGTGCGCCAAGATTCGACGCAACAAAATACCTGATGAGTTCATCTGCCAGCGTTGTCGCGTGGCCAAGCACGCGCTGAGGCGCTCGCAGCGGATACGCGCCGGCCGCACGACGCTGCCCCAGCGGCGGAGGCGCTCAACGTGACAGCGTTGATGACGACCGTGTGTGCGCGCGACGGTGCGGACCTAGGGGTTCTGCCGTGACAGCGCTCTAGTCTTCTGCTCGGGCCTTTTTGCGGCAGACCTAAAAAAAAGAAAAAAAGGATTTTCTTTGAGCGTGATCCACCAAGAAGCATTTCTTAATATAGAAAACGCAGCTTGTCATCAGAAACAAGCTCGGACGTGTTTTCTAATGTCTTTATTTCACGCCTAAGTACGCCAAGGGTCAAATTGATCGATGCTGTAAAACACTAAAAAGCCGCCAACGTAGCGGAACACTTTAACTGTGCTTGTCTCATGAAGGTTAGCCATGGGACTTCTGTCATACCGCGTGAGTAAAAGGTCACTATATAAGAACCGAAGCTAAACACGAGCCAATGCACACTCCTTCCCGCTGAGTGTATCAGGCGTCCTTGAGAAGTACAAAGGTCGAAAGTAAATAAAAGCCCAGCACTTCCATAAACATGTGAACATGAATTCCACATGCATTCCGAATTTCGGTGCTGCCATAACGCTCAATGCGCTGGCTTGCTTCATTGCATACAAGGTCATGAGGCTTTTCGAGCCAAGTTTACCGTCTTAAACAAGCAGGTTTTCCTAATCGCCTGCTAACTTCCATCGCCGAGACTCTCCTTAAGTCACTAAGAGTGCCTGACAAGGGACAAAGCAACAGCCAACTCGACAAGCCTCATTCTAGCACGGCTGTTATTCTCTATGTGAAGCCCCGCCATGGTGGTCTAGTGGCTAAGATACTCGGCTGCTGACCCGTAGGTCGCGGGTTCGTATCCCGGCCGCGGCGGTTGCATTTCCGATAGAGGAGGAAATGTTGTAGGCCCGTGTACTCAGATTTGGGTGCACGTTAAAGAACCCCAGGTGGTCAAAATTTCCGGAGCCCTCCACTACGGCGTCTCTCATAATCATATGAGGTTTTGGGACGTAAAACTCCACATATCAATCAAATTATTTACTCCACGTTTTTGCAAATATCTGTAAACATCTACATAGGGAAGAACCACGTGAACAGGACAATGTGATCTCCCGTCAGCCACTAGTTCTTCGAGAAATATACAGAGGTACAGAAAGAGAAGAGGAGGCAGCGTGGTAGCAAGCAGCACGGGCATTTTAAATTCGAGCTCGATGATGATGATGATGATGATGATGATTCCACAGCCGTGGCTCGAGATGCGCAAGCGTCTGCTTCTTCTCTGTGCACACCTGGAACGCCGGATATTCCTGAATAATTGCGGATGCTCAGGTGTACGTTCGAGATTGTGTACAGCACGGGCGCAAATAATTGTCGCGCGAATAATCTGATGAGTCAATACTCTGTCCTAGTTGAACCCGCAATAATATTCCAGAAATTTCGATAACCGCGTGCATGCCTTCCATCGAGCAATAAATCGGTAACAGCGATAATTCGACAAAAAGTGTCCACCTTCAAAGCAAAAAAAAAAACACACACACGCATGGGATGATGCGCATTTGGCTATGTCACACGAGAATAATATATCCGTTGCCAGTGCTATATCGTTGTGCCAGTCAACACTAAAGGTTGGCCTCCATAAAAAAAAAAGAACATGGGCGGCGAAAATGATATGGTGCGGGTGCAAGCCGATGTGGATGCGTGCCATGAGGCGAAGTAACGATATCATCATCGCCTTATTACTCCACAGTGATGTCTGCTAATGGGACAACTACCGCTTCCTCCGACACGTGGTCGCAGGTCGAAGATGGCATCGGGATCGACGAGGCAGCTATCCACATTCACCCTCCTCCACATCAGGTCAGCGCCCAGTCTCGCTCACCCAACAGCGACTGCATGCCGTTCACTCCGCACTTGTTGTGCATACGCGGGTAGCGACAGTATGCATAGCATCGCCTTCGTTTGCCACGTTTGAAGGGTTCGGGGTAAGAACACTCGGGCGATGCTTTGTGATAGGTGATTGCTCCGGTGAATTCTCGATAATTCACACAGCCAAGCAAGGCAGCTGACTTTTTTTTTCTCGTAAATATTAAGTAAGCCTTACAAAAAACGAGCTAATCTACCGACATATCAGATGCATATCCAGGGCAGCAAAGGTATATAATTATTGTGCGAACGATGGGTTCTATAAGGTAAATTATTTAGTAGTAGCCTTATTCATATGCCGTGATGCGCCGATACCTGATGGGGCAAAATTGATAATGCTTAGCGCGAGTGGGTGGCGATTATTTTCCCGTCGACGTTTGTGTGTAAGGAGGAATGACGGACTTGCGTGGAAAAGCATGCGCATGTGTAATGCACTGATGTGCGGCCGTGCAGCTACTCGCTTGATAAAATGATCATTTATTCTCATGATTATTGTAGATCGTTTCGTTTTGCACGGTAAAAATCGTTTTCCGTTAGCCGTTATACATCGTTTCTGAAGGACTGGTATCTGCGCAACGAGTATTGTACCTAATGTTACGCCATGAACACTTCCCGACGTTTCACCGCTCGCCGTGTGTCTAGACGCAACCGTGCAAAGCGAGCGTTGATGAGTCTTCGCGTTCAGCATGCACAAAGTTTAACAACAGCTGTGCGCGTCGCAGCGAATCTCTGGCCGTCTCCAGCACCCCCGTCTTGTAAAACTCTGGCTTGTCGTGCCCGTCCTCGTGGGCGTGATTTTGCTGGTCCTGGTCTCCATGTTGCTCCTCGCGCCGCTGCCGAAGCCCATCGACGGCCGGCCACGCGGAATCTTTGTCCGCGACTCCACGCTCGGGGCCGAGACGTCGGACGCTGGTGGTTCTGTCAACGCGACGACTGACGCCGTGGAAGACGGCATGGCCGTTGATTTAGAGAACCTTCTGGCAAATGTCGTCGAACTAGAGCCAGAACACTTCTGGGCTAACATCAGCGCGGACCCAGTGACGCAAGAGTTGACTCGCTCGTGACGTTCACTTGTAGGTCAAGAATTTCAGAGGGCTTTCATATTCAGATAGTTTATCGCTTTAAGAAGGCCCAATAAAGGTTGCCATTGCTTCTTGCTAAGTGCATTGTAAATCTCAACCATTCATAAGCGCTTCAATACCCTAAACAGAGGCTCTCGAAGGGATGCTGTGTGAGTGGCAAGAGAGCGCCAACCCCGAAAGTTTGTAGTTTTCTTTTTCTACGCAAACAGTACGATTGAATATTTTATATTCTGGACACGAAGTCTGTCAATCTTAACGTTCTTCGTTGGGATACATGTATGAATTTTTCGAGCGGACGCCCTTAATATACTAGGGCGTCCGCTAAGGTTCTCTAGGGCCGGAAGTCAGCCCACTTCCTGCATTTTATGAATTGCACCAAACACTTCGCAAGCGAATGTGTGGATAGGTTTTAACATATTTTGTGTGGATTGCACGTGATTGGTCTGTTAATATATTTATTCTGTTCACGTTGTTTTGAAGCTCATCCGAAAACCTTTGGTTGGATAACACTGCATGCCAAGTGCGGAATCAGTGGCCGAAGACAGTTCATTGCCCTTGTTACCTGCAGCCTGATGAAGTTTTCTGTCGTGCAACATCGCTTCACACTGATACATTTGAAATGACCCTTTTACTTTCTTTTCTGCTCCGTACTAACAAAAACACCTTTACGTTGAAACTGTTCGTCGTGTACAGTTAGCAGCCATCCTTGAAATATAACATTACACAGGACATAATATAACATTAACAGATGACATTATTGCTGCAGTTTTTGGGGGTGCAATATTTACTCGAAGAAAAACAAAATCGTATTCTTCTTGGATGACGTGGGGGCGCGAGAATTATGAGAGTGCAAAAATAACGCGAGTAAATACGGTAGTTCACGTCTTGTTGCTAAAACGACGCGTTGGCCGCCATTTGCAATTCAAGCGCGCATGCTGTGAATGCCTTCCCCTTCACAATTCACAAGTAGCCAGTGTCGTATCTTCACGAAACATAAAGAAAAAACAAGAAAAAACAGTGCATACATCACGCGTTTTGAATATCGCGGCAAGCAGCGCGAGGCCACCATTGGTCGGCGGTGTGCTCCACCTCCCCCCCCCCCCTTATCGTGGAGCGTGGAGTTCGGCGTTTCTCTGCAGTTTGGCATCACGGCAAGCCCCAAGAAGTGCAGTCTAGATAATCGAAAGTTCATAACTTGCCCCAAGTATCGAGGGAAACGGCGCAGACGCTTCTCAAACAGACTGCGAACACCGACCAACGCCCGACGCTCAGACTTCATGATAGGCCTACCACTGACACCGAACACGGCGGCGACAGTGGTTGTGAAATAGCTGCTGCCGTGTAAATCGTCGGTGCATCCCAAATGAAGAGCAGATTCTTCGAGAGTGAATGTAGACCAGTAGGTGCTGCTACTGCCAACACGCTGCTTTGCTAAATCGATGCGCTGACTGGCCTTGTGGTGGGTGCGCAATTCCCAATCTGCCGCGAACGGAAACTTGGCGTCTGAGTGGTAGCTGGAAAGCGCAAAGGGCTTTCAGCATTCCTCGTACTGTGCTGTGAAAATACCGATTGTCCTGAATCTACTTTCATTCACGCACGCGTCGAGACGTATTACTTTGGTCAGGAACCAAGGGACGAGCGCTCGTTTCGACAGCGGCAGCTCGCGTGATAGCTTAACTGTAAATGTGAAGGCAGTTCTGGCAGCACGCGCTATAGGTGCAGGCCATGACCAACTTTCACAATTCTGTGCGATTCTCGGTCTTTCGAGCATTCAGTGGATGCTGCTTTTTATTGTGGCCCAATATGCAAAAAAACGGTTTCCTAATAAATGCCCACTTTCCAAACTTGTTCTTCTCATTTATTTTGATAATTTCACATATTCTGGGCAGCCTTTAAGAAACTTATACTTATTGTATAGTAATGAAATTTCGCACGCATAATCTTCAACACGTGCGGAATGCAAATACCTACTTTAAATTGCAATGCCTACCAGAATTAGTTGTGAAAATATTAGGTTGTTGTTTCATGGAAAATAAGAGTAAAATAAGATCAGACAATGCTTTTACAGAAAGTCATGTTCATAAAAGAGTACCCGCAAAACATGTAACTTTTTGCTAGTGTGCATGGCATAACTAACTATAGCAGCTACACAAAAAATGATTGCATATTTGAAATCTCCATGAAAAACTATAATAACAAAATTTTCTAGTGTCTTTGACTAGAAATAAAATTAGGTTCTTTTGAGGAGTGTCTCCCCTTAACGACGCGTCATTTTGAGTTCATTTTTTGCTAGCAGGTGCAGGATGATATAAAGAGATTGAAAATAATTGAACTGCAAAATAGGTTTTTTTTGGTGTTTTTTCGTCGCAAAGACCTGGGAGACGGGTCTTAAGGCTTTTGTCTATTTTTGAACCAAACGTGACAAAAGTTGGCATGCTTACTTAGTTCGTTCTCCCGATTCTGAAAATGTAGGTATTTTTTCTGTAGCTTCATTAGTTCATTATTTAACTGGGATAACAATATTGTTCCTACTAAAATATAAGAATAACGACCAGTCAGAAATTCATCGATGCGTGTAATTAGTCACTAAAATGATTGATCTCTTGTAGCTTCACTTCTGTTTTTTTAAACGTGCCGTCCTCTATCTGATCAGGCTGCAGAACACAACTGCTCTTAGTAACGTTGTCTGCAACCAACGAGCTCGTACGCGAGTTATGCCTACACCGGGGATTCAACGACCGCCGTCCCTGCGGCGAGTTCGTTATCCTCGTCTTGAGCCATAGCGGGGCTCTCTGAAGTTCACAGCGAGCGAATCATTGCCACATACGCTTCACAAATCACTGTGGCATGGAACTTCTTTACGGCCGCAGGCAGTCAGTAGCACCGGACAAAATGGTACATTTCTGTGTGCATCAAGATAGTGAAGCTGACGCCGGAAACGCCACCTGGCCAATCAGAGGCCTAGGTTTTGTCATGTGCCCCAAGCAGCCAACATAATCGTGCGCTAGTGCTTCTTGATGATGCGCTTTTGCTGAACAACCAATGAGCAAGGCGAGTCAGCGGTGGCGGGAAATTGAAAATGAAGAACGACCCTTCCAAACGAGACCAAAATGAACACGATAGCTATTGTGTAATGGCAACAGTTCGTCCCAGAAAAAGCGAGTTTATATCGTGAATTTGCGCCCACATTCATTTCACAGAGATATTAAATTGATCTTGCACCAGAAATAATGACACGAGAAGCTAGAATTTTGTCAGATACGTACAAAAATAGGTACAATTTCTGAAAATGTTAGCTTCAAAAAATCTATTTTTTCGCGATTCTTAGCTTTCTAAGACCCCTCCCCCCTTGGAGCAAAGGGGCATAGGTAGCGCTTGGGACACTCGAATGGTGGCTAGCAATTGCCTGTCCTTTTCCTCTTTCTTTCTTTCTTTTTTTTGCCTGCCGGAAGTAGAATGGCTGCAATGATTTAGTTGCCACTCTTTAGTATTGCTGTGTTGCATTGCCTTATGGCTCTCATGGGCCATCGTTTCCACGAACTTGTGGTGGCAAAATCGGGATCTGGGATTAGCACAAGCCAGCCTAAGTTTTCAAATTATTCGTACTGGTGATGACCGTTGCTTAAACTTATCCTCTCAGACATGCATTGCAAAGCACGGGACCATGGAAATATTTCGACTTAAGGGGGGAGATACTACTCGAAAAACTTTCTTCAGATATTTGCGACAACTCAATGAAACTTTCACCAGTTATAGTTTGAGCTGAGCTCCTTTTTTTCAAATCTGCTTTTATTTTTATGGCTCTTTAGTTAACTTTTTGCTGACCATGCATTTTTATGTAAGCTTAGGTAACCATAGTAAGCACAAGAAAGCTCTAAAAATAGCAAATGTTGCTCCTAATTAATTGCATGATTCAATAAAGCAAAGAAACATTATGTAACATTTGTGTGCTAGCCTAGACAAAAAATTATAATGCTGAGTTTGAGTTTTATCATACTCAAGGAACAAGCTTCTGGAGTTATCTAGCTGAATATGTTTTGGAGACCTCTGAAAGTTTATAGACCTACTGATTTGAATTCGGGACATGTTAAACTTAAGCATGCCAAGTTTCACTTGCAATCTGATTAGGTAAAGCGTACAAATTAGAGTGCACGAGCTCTAAAAATGCCAAAAATGGTGAACTGGAAAAAAGTGGTTTGAAAGTTCAAAAACATGTTTATTACTATACTCTTCAACCAATCTGCACAGAAATTCACAGAGAATGTCAACAAATCTATCTTGAGAAGGTCGATAGTTTAAAAATAATCCAGCACTATTTATTGGACCCTTACAGTCTCTGCAAGCTGCCTCTTCCCGACGGGCCTTTCTTTTTTTTTTGGTAGGGTACTGCGGCGATGGGCTGTTGCTCTCGAGCTCGTGTGAGGTTTTTGGCGGCGGTGGCAGTATGCACTTTGTTTTTTTTTTTGCCAATGGCAGTTCTTGTGACAAACTGGTTTTTGAATGCCAATGATGGCACAAAACCCCACAAGCTGCTCGTGTCTGACGCTGATCGAACGCGATGCGACCACAGACTTCACGCTCACAGCGAAGCTGGTTGGTGCACTGCCGCTAGCGGACGTCTCCTCGCTTCCACTGCCTGGCAGATACACGCGGCTTGACGTGTACGTGGACGAAACAACAGTTGCAGCACATGTGTCATTTCGGCGCTAAAGTTCCGAGAACAATGCCAGTCTTTATAGTCTACTTGCCATTACTCGAATGGACTGCTCGCACTGCCTGCAGTTGGGGCATACTGCGCCGCTGACAAGGTTCTGCATCGCTTCGGTTCCACAAATGTTTCCGCGTTCGTCGTGACACTTGCTTTTGTCGGCGAACATCTTTCACTCTAAAGCCTTGACGAAGTCATCGACGCTAGGAATGAAGCTCCAACAATCCAAATGTGGTGTGTCGCTGCTGCCGCAGCTAGGCCTAGCTGCAGATGAACCTCTCACGGGCGCATTTGGGGCGCCTTCCCTCGTGCTGGTGCCGCGTAATAAACTTTTGTGAACGAAAGTAGTGTTTCTCACCGGCATCCATGGCGCGGAAATTATAACTCGGGTGCTTGCGTTCGTCAATGTCTTGGCAAAAGCAGAACGAAAAAAGTGCTCGCAACCAATGGCAGGGCTCCGATCATACCACGTGACATCGAAGGCTTACTCGCCTCGCTAGAATGCAGTGGCAAAACAATTTTTAGCGTGAATGCCACTCTGCCGAAGTGGGCTCTGAGGGAAGAGGGTTAGGCCTACATGCCCGCAAAATTTGAAGAGCCGGCAATGCCGTAGAGGGAAGTGCCACATGTGTGAAAATCGGGTAATTTCGCACTTTTATGAGCCACCGCGAGTGCTCTAATTGTATTTTTCGATAACTTCTAGTTGATTCTCAGCTTTGATTTTTTTAATATATTCAGGAGGAGGCGTGGAAGAATACAAAACACAAGAAAACACAAAATCGACTTTTTCGAAAAAATTTTGGTTTTTCGACCCACATCTCCTCTTAAGTAGAATTTTGACGTCACTCCGAGTTCAAATTGGTAAAGTTTTGCTGTAGATTGATATGGCAAGCTAGCAGCGGTGCTTCTAGCATAAAAAACTGCCCGCATAAATGCCTCGTATACCACTTTAACACGTGTCCATGGGGATGAGCTATACGGCCACATATGATCATGTGTCACACATTGTCGGTTTTCGGCACTATTATAGTTGCTACGCAAAGTCTGTGCCCATTTAACTTGAGTTACGGTGTCAATATTAGTGCCTCTGGTGATGCAACCACTCTGCCAATCCTGCTTGCCTGCGACAGTTGTGCCGCACTGGCATGGGGTGATGTAACAGGTACCATGGTCTTGTCTTTCATATGACTGTAGGAAAAGCTGTAACATTAATACGAAAAGTCACATTTTTCTTAGCATTGAACTTGCTATAGTGTTGATTACATGCTTCTTTTTCTTTCAGGAGGAAATATGGAGGTGGCTCCATGGGCGGAAACATGATTGGCGGGAACAATTACACCTCATTCTGAATACCATAGTGGTCATGAGTTCATTTTAAAATTCTTTTCTACTGTATAGTGCATATGTTAACTGTCCGTGTCTGGAACCTGAAGTTTCATGTCATTGTGATGTGCAAATTAAATGTCTTGACAACATGTAATGCAGGGGTCATGTCATACAGTGGTGGAATTGCACCAATAGAGTTTTCTATGCTGCTCAAAATGGAACTAGGTTGCTGCCATTTACTATGAGGTAATATGTGGCCTTTTGTTGGCTAGCCATTTTTGTGATTCTGCGGCTAGGCCGCAAAATAGGTTTTCTAGTCTGAAAACTGGCAGCCACAGCCACAGATGCCGTGTTCAAACACTTAAAAGGAATCACAACTTCAAATATTGAATACACATATCGTTTAAATAAAAGTTCAAATAGCTTTTCTGCTATTAAATTAAATTGAAGGACAGCATTGTATTAGGTTGTAACACTGTGAAAATGCTTCTGGTTTTGTGCACATATGCCGAAATATAAACTTAACACATTCACCTGGTGAGCTAGAGCACTGCACAGGCCCGGCTCAGTCCGCCTGGTGTTTTTTAATATCGCCCGAACGTAAAACGCCAGAGACAGGCTCAACTTTTTACACCGTGCAAATAAGTTCGCCAACTCTACAGTAGACCACGGCGACCACATTTTTCAAATATTACACACCCGCTTGCCGCACACTCCATTTTTAAAAACAATCATATGCCCATTTCCTTCGCCTGACCAAACCTTGCTACCGTGCACAGTGGCTAAAGCTGGACATGGAGGAGTCCTAATGGCGAAAACAAGAACAAATAGACTTTATAATGAGTGCACACCCAGGCATCGTGCAGGATGTGGAAGTGGTTGGCAAGGTACGATGCAGTGGTTATAGAGTGGTACGGTCTCGCATTCGCCTAAACAACAAACTGATACGTAAGAAGCCAATCGATGAGCTAGCACTGAGACGGAAAGTACAGGAATGCAGAGTCCCGCTTCAGAACAGGTACTCTGCTTTTATTGAGGAAACCAGCTTAGCGTAGATACAATGAATGGTAATCTGACGAGTATCATTATGGAGTGTGCAGTGGAAGTTGGAGACACTGCAGTTAGACAGGACACTGGCAAGCTTTCCCAGGGAATGAAGAATCTCATTAAGAAGCGTCAAAGCAAGAGTCTCAAGTACAACAGACAAAATAGAACTGGCAGAGCTTTCGAAGTTGATTAATAGGGGTAAGGCATCCGATGTAACAATGTATAACATGGAGGGAATTGAACACTCTCTGAAAAACGGAGGAAGCGTCAAAGCAGTGAAGAGGAAACTTTGGATAGGCGATAGCCGGATGTATGCACAAAGGGACAAAGAAGGACAAAATAACTACCAATATGGATAGGATAGTTGAAATAACGGAGGAGTTTTACAGAGATCTGTACAGTAGCCAGGACAACCACGACTTTAATACTATAAGAACTAGCAGTAACGCAGATGACACCCCACCAGTAATGATAGAAGTCAGAAAAGCTTTGGAGAGCATGCAAAAAGGCAAAGCTGCTGGTGAAGATTGGGTAACGTCAAATCTGCTGAAAGATGGAGGACAGCTTGTGTTAGAAAAACTGGCCACAATGTTTACGAGGTGTCTCCTGACAGGAAGAAGACCAGAGTCTTGGAAGAATGCTAACATCATCTTAATACATAAGATGACAAGGACTTGAAAAATTTAAGGCCGATGAGCTAGCTCTCTGTAGTATACAAGCTATTTACAAAGGTAATTGCTAACAGAGTTGAGAAAATAGAATTCAATCAACCAACGGAACAAGCAGGATTTTGAACAGGCTACTCAACAATTGACCACATTCATACTAACAATGAGGTAATAGGGAAATGGTCAGATTATAGCCAACTACTATACATAGCCTTCATAGACTACGAGAAGGCGTTTGATTCAGTAGAAATATCAGCCGTCATGCAGACACTGCGGAATCGGCGTCGATGAAGCATATATAAACTACAGGGGATCAACTACGACCATAGTGCTTCATAAAGCAACATAATACGAATCGACAAGGGTGTAAGGCACGGGGATGCAATCTCCGCAATGCTGTTCACCGCGTGCTTACAGGAGGTTTTCAGAGGCCTGGAGTTGGAACCGTTAGGGATAAGAGTTAACGGAGAGTACCTTAGTAACCTGTGCTTCGCCGATTACATTGCATTGCTGAGTAACTCAGGGGACGAATTCCAACTCACGATTACGGAGTTAGACAAGGAAAGCAGAAATGTGGGTCTTAAAATTAATCTGCAGAAACACGAAAGTAATGTACACATCCTGGGAAGAGAGCAGCGCTTCGAGATCGGCAATAGTGCACATCAAGTTGTAAAATACTATGTCTATTTGTGGCAGGCAACAACCGCGGAGCCGAACCACGAGATTGAAGTAACTAGAAGAATGAGAATTGGGTGGAGCACATTTGGCAAGAACTCTTAAATTGTGACATGTAGATTGCCACTATCCCTCAATACAAAGGTATATAAAAGCTTTATCTTGCCCGTACTTAGCTACGGAGCAGAAACCTGGAGGCTTACAAAGAGGGTTCAGCTTAAATTGAGGACGACGCAGCGAGCAATGGAAAGAAAAATGGTAGGTGTAACCTTAAAAGACAAAAAGAGAGCAGAGTGGATTAGGGAACAATCGGGGGTTAAGGATATAGTTGAAATCTAAGAGGAAATGGACATGGGCCGTACAGGTAGCGCGTAGACAGGATAATCGCTCTTCATTAAGGGCCAAACCTCATAAGCGCAAAAATGCACGCGACAGCGACGAGCGACGCTATGAGCGACGAAACAGGGCGTTCGCGCGACGTGTCGCGTGCTCGTTTTCGCGAGATCGCTCGGTTCTCCAGATTTGGAAACCGTCGCTCATCGCCCGGAAGTGCTGGGCTCAAGCAGCCTATAGCGAAATACCGGGAAAGACAAGGACTACATAGGTGCACAAGACCCTGCCCGATTCACGTATGCGCAACAAGAAATAACGCAATATTTACGCATGTGCATAAAAAAACTGCCCGCAGCTTCCCTCGGGGGAACACTGGGAGGATGCGGAGCATATAATTGGTTAACGGGGTGTTAAAGTGCGACTTACTTGGGTCGATGGCTAAATTGGTTAACGTGGTTGTGAAATGGGGTGTTAAATTGCGACTTACTTGGGTCGATGGCTAAATTGGTTAACGTGGTTGTAGGAGGGGGTGTTAAATGAGTGAACACGTACACACGTATGCGAAAGGACGGCGCTGGTCGAAGGGACGTCGATCATTGTGTTTGTGGATTCTTTGGAATTCATTTCACTGCGACCTTGAACGTCGACGCGCCGTACAAACCAACCGACGAGCGGCAACTGAGCGAGCGAGCGCCGACCTTGAGTATATATACAGCGCGACGGCGCATGCACTGTCAGCTGTTGAATGTTCTTGAAGGAGAAGCGCGCGCGGCACAGATGGTGGGCGACGGCGCGACGGCGCATGCGCGCGCGTCAGCTGTCGAATGTTCGAGAAGCGGTGCGGACGGCGCGAACGGCGCACTACAAGGCGCGAGTATAAGATGCTTCCGCATCTAAAAAGTGCTGCAAGGCATTCATAAACACTTCCGTTCCATTACACAACAATATACTTTATTTTTTAATTGCATACCGCTCACTACGCGGTTTTCTTGGTGCGAGTAGACGGCCTCTTGCCAGCAACAGTGAAGTTCGCTCGCCGAAGCCGTCGCGTGAATGAGGTTTGCCTGCGCTAGCGACTGATCGCGCGAAGACGATCTACGTCGCATCGCTCGTCGTTGTCGCGTGCATTTTCGCGCTTATGAGGTTTGGCCCTAACTAACTGGATTCCCAGAGAAGGCAAACGGATCAGGGGGACACAGGAGGGTTGGTGGACAGATAAGATTAAGAAGTTTGTGGGTATATTTTGGCAGCATAGAGCACAGGACCAAGTTAACTGGCGGAACATGAGAGAGGCCTTTGCCCTGCATTGGACGTAGTCAGGCTGATGAATAAAGAACACTTCGAGGCCTTCAATATACACCACATGTGTGTCGCCCACAATTCAGATCGATTCGATTTTTTTGTATGTGGGGTTTGAAAACGCCCCAAAATGCCATATGATTATAAAAGACTCACATGGGCCTACAACATTTTTGCCTTCATGAAAAATGCAGCCGGGACTCGATCCCTCGACATGCGTGTCAGCAGCCGAGTACCTTACCTACTAGACAACCGTAGAAGTAGTCCACACTTCGGTGATTTTTTTCTCGAGTATTTCTGTTTCAGGAAACGCTCGAATGAACGCCAGCACTGATCGTCGTCCCGGCGACTCTCTTCATAACAATGCATGGACGGCGTCATCACTCGACTCTTCAAGATCGACTGACCGCACTACACGACTCAGTCGAACCGCTCGAAACATCAAAACTTCTTGGTCGAGCGCCCTGACCTCCGTCGCCTCTCCCTCGGATCCTTCCTTGTTTCACGAATTTATTAAATGATTGGTTGGTGCGTAGCGCGTAACACATCGACAGCTGTAATATAGACAAAAGGTATTCGTTTCTGTGGTTCGTCTGCGGACAAGGTCGGCCGGCCCAACAACGATGTCTACCGATCTGCGCGGGCGTTAATCTGTTGCTGTGTAGAGTGCACGGTGATTTAAACAATTATTTGTACCGTACCCCGTGCTAGAGGGTACGGTACAAACGGTACGGTTTCAATTTAATGCAATGGTCGCAATAACTGAAATCCATTACGCAGTACACAATAGAAATAAGCATGAAAAGTCTGCTGACTTGCGTTATGTTTATTCAGTATGCGCCGATAAATTACCGCTTCGGATGCGAATGCAGCCATGTGAATTGTAGCGTGATAACGTGGCGATCTGTTCACTGATAACACGAATAATAGTAGGCACTGCATGTTCAAAAAGGAAACCGGGCTGCATAAATAGACGTCAGACTCTGGAGTGCATGGATGGATGGATATGGCTGTACCCTTTAGATCGGGCGGTGGCTAGCGCCACCAAGCCGTAATACCTAATGAACCAAAAACTATATTTATTTTTTTTCCTTAAATGAGTTTGAGGATTCGTACTTTGCAGTGAAGAGTTCAATTTTCACTCGTGCCTTGACTTTAGCCACCGATCAGATAACCTCCTTCTGGTTAAGTATACCCACTTAAAGTTTATTTAGCCCTCCCGGTCCCTGAACCCCAGTGCTTTGAAAAACTCTGCGCCATCATCCTGAACTATACGGGTGAAGCCCTTTACAGAACATTATCAAGTGTTCGGCAGTTTCTTCTTCCTCTCCACACGCACTGCATACTGTGTCTACCCCTTCGTATTTGGCCAGATATGTCTTGGTTCGCAGTACTCCCGTCCTGGCCTCAAACAGTAGAGAACTACCCTGAGTATTATCATAGATCCTTTCCTTGGCAATTTCCTGCTTAAAAGTTTGATAGATGCCAGCGCCACCAGGTGCCAGCGCCACCTGGTGGTTTCCTCCCAAGGCGTTACGCGCTAGCCGGCGCGTTAATCACACTTCTCTATTTCAGCCACTGTACCATAACTCCCCGTGTTGATGACGAACCGCCAAAGTGTCTCTGGTGGGTGGTTCTGGCTGTGCCTGTGTGGTCGTTGTTTTGCACGCCCCAACGCGCCTTGCAGGAGTGCAGTAGACTCGGGCGCCCTCCGCGTCCCAGCAGCGCTGTCGCCTTCGCACAAGCTTAGAATGGGAGCTTTGCGCGTGATGTGTTGTAATGAAGTTAGTGCTGCAGCCAGCTTGTTCATAGAATACTCTTCACTATTTTGTGTCACCGCTTGTTTACATAGCTTCCTTATTTATTGTCAAATACTCCATCCTAATGCAAGATTATTTCAGGATGGGGGTATATAAATGCAACAGCAAGGAATAACTATAGTATCACAAGTTCTTTAGAGAACAAATATCGTCACCTCCTAAGCACAACCGGGTACAGAATGAGAGAAAAGATATTAACGTCACTCAAATGGCTCCAGAAAATATTATATTGTAATTTCACGAATAGAATAGATCAAATAGATTGTTCTAGTAAACAATACTCATTGGAAAAAAACTGTACATGTTGGTACGCGGAAAAAATGGCTCTATCTTAAGATTGCGACCACGTCTCGATGGCAGAGCACTAGCATACACGATGTAATTGCGATTAGATAACCGGCATGTCGAATGAATGAAAGAATGCAATAGTTTCAAAGAGTCGATATCACGCCTACTACACAATGATGTTGATTTCAATGGTTTTGCTACAGTTGAGGGAGAAAAATTATGGTCATAGTGATGAAATGAGGATATATGGGGTTTAAAGTTCCAACAACCACAATATGATTATGATAGACGCTGTAGTGGAGGGCTCCGGAAATTCCGGCTTCCTGGGTTCTTCAACGTGCACCTAAGGCTGAACACACGGGCCTACATCATATTTGCCTCCATCAAAAATGCATCCGCCGCAGCCAGGATTTGATCCCGCGACCTGCAGGTCAGTCATAACGATGAAAAATGAAAAGAGCAATTTTCCTCTGGACAGATTGAAATTTATCCACATCACACGCTTCATACAGATTCCATACGCACGAAGCGTTCTCTAATATATTACGAATCAGTGTTTTGTACATTAGCAATTTTGTGGATTTTTGAGATGTAGTGAGCGTACAGTGGTGAGCACTGTTAGGGTGAACATGCGAGCGTGTGGCCGACGACACTATCAGTGCCACGTAACAGCCATCGTTGGAAACATGGCACATGCGCAGCATGTGCTTTGCGAAACACTCTTTCCACCGCGTGCATTACGTCATCGATACGCTTGTTCGTCGTCTGCTAGCCGCATTTTTAGGTCGCTGAGCTGATACCTTCTGCATTTCAAGGTCCATCTGGATTGAAGATTGGCGAGTGAAGGATAAAAGTGAGTGTAAGAGGGATAATTATTAAACTTTTTATTCAAAAAAATTGCACTTTTGCAATTCAAGTTAACCAAGACCATGAGAACACATATAAAAACATGAGCAAATCTAATAGCGATTCATGTGACCACGTAAAGCAACGACTGCAGCTATTCAGGACGGTAACGAGTCGTAAAGTGATCGAATATATTCCCGTTCGGCTTTCAGCCTTTCCCACTCGCTGCTGACTTGCGCCCACAACTGGTCCGAAGTCGCGGAATAAAGGTGCTTCCTTGTCAAAGAAGCTTTCAGACGGCCCCACACGTTTTCTATCACGTTCAGGTCCGCTCCTTTCGGAGGCCATTCCAGTAGCTGCATGTGCTGCTCCGCCTAGAACTCCTTCACAGCCCGCGCCGTGTGTAACGGTGACCGGTCTTGTTGGAACAGGTAATCACCGTCTGGGGATAAACTGCTCGTATATGGCAACAGCACATTGTTCAAAATGTTGCAGTATTGTTCCAACGATAAGTGTCCACGTATAAGTTGCAGGGGCCCTAAACCAAATCTTGAAACAGCACCCCACACGCTCACACTCTATCTACCACTGGCAGTAACACCTTGCACGTTGTCTGGGTCGTTCCTGCGTGGCATTTTGACGTTAACTAAACAATTGACGTTAACTAAACAATTAAGCAGGAAGTTTGCCTCACCGTGTGCCTGGTAGTCTCCAAACACGCAATCTTTGGTCTTGTCGCGTCGAAAACGTCGACTCATCCGAAAAGATGACGTGACCCCACTCTTCTGATGTCCATGCTTCGTGCAACTCAGCGAACTGCGGTCGTGCGTCCTTGTGTGCCACCGTTAGTAGTGGCTTCTGCGCTGCGACGCGACTGCGAAGGCCCGCAGTACGCAGGCGACGTCGAACAGTTGTGTGCGAAACGTCCAAATACAAGTCCTCGCGTATTGCTGGGGCTGGCAAGAAAGGGTTACGAACAGCAGCTGCAACTATGAGGGCGTCTTTATCGTCTGTGGTGCTTTAGGGCGGGGTGCGCGGAGTGCATCCTGAATGCGACCTTCATAATTGAAGGTTTGAATTATCCTGTTCACAGTCTTCAGGGGCCTGTTAACTAAAGCGCCAATATACCGGTGGGAATATCTTTTCAGAGAAAGATCGACAATTGAGCGCCGTTCATCATCAGGAACCCTAGCCATAATACGATCTGTCGACAGAATGAACGGCTGCGAAAGATGTTTGGTTGTTTTATATACGGCTTTGCATGCACAACAACTTTGAAGGGAACGAATAGACACGCCCCCATGCCCCGCCGTGGTGGTCTAGTGGCTAAGGTACTTGGCTGCTGACCCGCAGGTCGCGGAATCAAATCCCGGCTGCGGCGGCTGCGTTTCTAATGGAGGCGGAAATGTTGTAGGCCCGTGTGCTCAGATTTAGGTGCACGTTGAAGAACGCCAGGTGGTCAAAATTTCCGGAGCCCTCCAATGCGGCGTCTCTCATAATGATATGGTGGTTTTGGGACGTTAAACCCCACAAATCAATCATAAATCAGACACGCCCCCATAGATATACACGTTTTTTTTGTCTTGTTCTGTTCAAGCACAGTTGTTGAAAGAAATCTCAAAATGCAGGATACATGGGCTTAGAAAACAAAAATGCGGCTAGCAGACGGCGAACAAGTGCATTCATGACGTCATGTGCGCGGTGGAACTATTATTTCGCGGAAGGCGTGATGCGCATGCGCAATGTTTCCAGTGATGACCGTAACGGGGCGCTGACAGTGCCGTCGGCCACGTGCTCGCGTGTTCACCCTAACAGTGCTCATCGCTGTACGTCTTAAGCAACCTAATTTTTTAATGAGTTAGATGTAATAGGAGCACCAGGGGGCCACCGACTAGCGCGGATGTACTAATATCGGTTCCTGTTTCGTTAAAATGTTTGTGAATAATCTTTGGGGGTCCCTGTGATTGAACTTGAGGTCATTAGAGGCAGCTTGCCCTCGAATCACACCGATACCAGACTTTTCTCGGCGATTTCTCAGCGAGTGGTCCTGAAGTTCTTGGAACTTTTCTTCCAGGCTATGTCGAACGCCTCCCATGCCGTGTTTTCGAACAGAAAATGTCTATGCAAGTTGAAGGGTTGGACATTACCACAGAAGTGTGCCTTGAATTCGGCTGAACGATGACCCTTTCAAAGTGCAAGCAACATGGCGCGTCTGGGCAAAACGCGAATGCAATTCGGCACAACGTGGTGGCGTCTCCGTAGAAGGTCGCGCATTCACCGGTGTAAGAAGCGTCTCATCACTGCATTCGAGACTCCCTCGTCTACCAAGGGAGCACTATAGTGTCATCATTCAGACCCCGAGGAGGCGTGAACGTCAAGAATGTTAGTCAACTGAAGGTGGCACACGCTTTGACCATGGCAGCGCAATTCATCCCATTTGACAATGTGTGCTCCAACCCTATGCAGAATATTTTCGTCGAAAGTATGCTGGCTGAAAAAAACGCCCGATTATATTCTAGAGTCGAAGCAATGACAAT
This sequence comes from Rhipicephalus annulatus, assembly GCA_013436015.1. Taxonomy (NCBI): domain Eukaryota; kingdom Metazoa; phylum Arthropoda; class Arachnida; order Ixodida; family Ixodidae; genus Rhipicephalus; species Rhipicephalus annulatus. The sequence goes on along the minus strand of WOVY01015025.1, from coordinate 131,878 downwards.
CGGGCTGGTCAGCTATGAGGTCAGTTCGGACATGGGTGCACCCGATAACATGTGTAAGAGCTGTCAAGAGCAGCTTATCAGCATGATTGTCGAACAAAAAAACCACGAAGCACTACAGGTCAAGTGCATGAAGAACACAACGGTCACCATTCTCTTCGACTACTCGAAAGTGCCTGACTACGTCACGTGTAGGCCTAGTGAGCAGTGAGTGGTAGTAGTGTGGAGCCAGTGGTGTTGCCTGCACTTTTGGACACTAGGGGACGCACAACTACAACAAGCGAGCATGCAAGAAACAATTGAAAAGCACATGGCACTAGGCGACCTCGACAGTTTGGACGATGCCGCCTGCGAGGAGCCGACTTTCCCCATTGAGCATCACAGCCTCGTGCAAAGAAACAGCAACTCTCGTCTTGTTTAGCGCATGGCAGGCTATGTTGCCAAGAAGTGCGTAGAGAAGACTGGGTGTGATACGTGCCTCACCCTCCTGCTTGTTTCTGCGTGAAAAGGCAGAGCGGATAGACAATCTGCATTAAAAGTTTTTCAATAAAGGTGGATTGCTCTATCCGTCAAAAGACTTGTTTGAATTTGTCAACTACCTAGAGGGCGTCTTCACGGGCTGCTTTAGCATGAACCGCATGCATGCCGATAGAATTTTGAACGTGCTGTCACTTGTGAAGGACAAAAATTGAGGCTAGCCATTGTGTGGGGCTCCGGGAGTTTCGACCATCTGGCGTTGCTTAACCTGCACTGACATCACACACACCAGAATCACTCCAACGGTGACCGACATCACTTCCAGTGAAGACGATGACATTGACCTTGGTAGACTTTTCGTGAAGTGACCACGGCGACAATGTCGAAGTCACATGCCAGCAGCACACGGACCTCTACCATTCCGCCTCCATTGAAACGGGGCCGCCATGGCTGGGATAAACCCGCGACCTTCGTAATAGCAGCCGAGCATCTTAATCAGTGCCCAACCACGATGGATAAAAAATGCTGGTAGTTCGCACTTCTGCAAACTTGCACATTACAGGTGGTCGATCGAGTCTTTAGGCTAAGCTCGATTGCTGCTATATTGCACCTGGTTTTTGCTAAGTTTTAGTATGCTGTAAGTAAGTTTCGGCCCATCATGGCCATGAATTCAACCTGCACTCGCGACCATATAGTGAATCGCAAGATTAAGTAATTCTTGAAACACAGAATGACCTAATGAGACACTGAAACGGTTTTGAACATTTTTTACAAACACATTGACCCGGTAGACCAAGTCCCAAGGGTAATTTAAAGAACCATTTGAGCTCTCTGCGTAAACCGTTTAATTCATTACAACGTTTTGAAGATTCGGATCGCTCTAGATTGCTGCAGATCACTGCGACTCGGCCAAACGCATTTTAAACCGCCCACATACCAAGCGACATGCTCTGCCCCACGGACGTCATCGTTTCCAGCTGATCTGATTGGCTGTGGAACGCGCAGCATAGACTGCTGGTATTGGCTCGGCGGCGGGATTTATGTGTATGTGGCCTCACGCCACATAGTTACGCAGGCGCCGTGAAGGCGTAGCGTAGCCCCGAACACTCGAAGGAAGAGTTGAGGGCAGTTGAGGGTAAAAGACGGAGTGGATGAGGAGGGTACTTTTTAGTACTCGTAGCCCAGTTAATTATGGGTGTTTCGATTGAACTATGGCGCCAGTGATTTGTTCCAGTAGCGGTCTAATAAAAATGGAAATTGAAAAAATTGTTTCAGGGACTCTGTACCAGACCTTCAGTGCGTGAAAAAACCCCTCAATTTATAATCAAGAAATGCTGGCCTTTGAGCCTATGTCCTTGACAAGATGCGGTTATGGTATCATTTTAAGTGAAAAATGAAAATGAGCCAAAATCCTTATGGCATCGAGACAAATACCTTTACTTAACGTAACGATAGAAACGTGCAGAACAGCAGCAGCGATAAAACTTAACCTCCATCAAATTTTACAACACTGAAGGGTGACAAGAGTTGAAGGCAAGATAATACGCACCTGCAAGGTCATCCTAATAAGAGATGATAAATCCCTAAGATCGTTAAATAGTGGCTTAACATATTTCAGGTCAGAAGTTTGAAACCGCGCCGTTTCCTTTTTATTTCTATTTTTTTAAAATAAAGGCGAGCCAGGCGAGCTACGAGTCATGGAAAGTTGAGAGACGCTAGGCAGTCAGGTGGTATACTATACAATGCTAAGAAAGTGCAACAGAATCATCTACATAGCGATAGCGCAGCAACCTACTATGCGATGACAATACTCGGTTTGAATGCGCATGCCGGACCATTCCCAATCGTATACTTACCTAAATGCGTGATAAAAAATCGTTAAATAGAAAAAGAAAAAATTAGATTAGGCTGTGGCCTCAGTGGCGACCGCCTGCCGGGAACGCACTTCCTCACCAGAGCCGGATAGGCAACCCTGGTGCTTTGCCACTACCCCCCTCGTGAAAGTACCAATCAACCCTTGGTCCTCAGTTCCCAGTGGCTGCGAAGACTGTCCAAGGTGGTGGTCAGACCAGTGACGCAGTAGAGGGTGCTAAGAATCTTTCGGTCCGGACAGGCCGCCATTGGAATCTGAACTTGGCTACGTTCAACGCTAGAACACTATCTACTGAGGTTAGTCTAGCTGTGCTATTTGGGGATTTAGAGGGTGTGAAATGAGGTGTAATAGTGATCAGCGAAGTTGAGAGGACAAGTGGGGCTTGTATGGGGCTGAAGAATGTACATGTCCTATGCTACTGTGGATAAGTTGACAAAAAGAACTATAGGTATACGGTTTCTTATACACAAGAACATCGCTGGTAACATAGAGGATAACTATAGCATCAGTGAAACGGTGGCAAGTATCATAATCAAGTTTATCAAAAGGTACAAGATGAAGGTGGTACAGGCCTATACGCGCCTACATCGAGCCATGATGATGATTTCGTTGAACGCTTTTATGAAGACGCCATTATTAAAGCTGTTAATAAAATAAAAACACATCATACTATTCTGATGGGCGTCTTTAATGCGAAAGTAGACAAGAAACATGCTGGAGACAATGTAGTGGGGAAATATTGCACCAGCTGTAGAAAGGCCAGAAGGGAGTTAGTAGATTTCGCAGAATTTAATATTAATTTACGGGCTAACTGTGAGTAGACGTGGCGAACTCCTAATGACGAAATTAAAGATGAAATAGACTTTATTTTATGTGTACACTTGGGCATTGTGCAGGATGTGAAATTAGTTGGCAAGATCCGATGCAGGGACCATAGAATGGTAAGAGCTCGTATTCACCTTAATTTAACAAAAAAGAGACAAAAACTGATACGCAAGAAGCCAAGTAATGAACTAGCGGTGAGAGCGAAAGAACAGGAAATATCTGTTTTGCTTTAGAATAAATTTTAGGCTCTAAATGGGATATAACCGACGTTAGCGTTGACACAATGAACGATAATCTTGCTAGCATCAGCAAATAATGGGCAATGGAGGTCAGAGGTACAGTCACTAGACAGGACACTGGAAAGCTATGTCAGGACACAAAAACTATCATTAAGAGACAATAAAACCTTGAAAGCCGCAAATTCAACCGACAATATAGAGCTACTGGAGCTTCCGAAGTTAATAACAGGCACAAGGTAGCCGACATCAACAGGTATAACAAGGAGAGAATTGAGAAGACTGTAAAAAGCGGCATAAACCTAAAAGCTGCTAAGGCACACTTGTGAATAGGTGAAAATCGGATGTATGCATTGAAAGACGAGGAAGTTAATGTCATAACCAATATGAATGGGATAGTTGAGGTGGTGGAGGAGTTCTACCGAGATCTGTACAGAAATCTAAACAACCAGGATGATATCGTAAGAAGCAATAGTAGCCCAGGAAAACTCGACATCCTACCAGTAGGACTCTTCACTCGACCATGTAACTCAACGGACGTGTTTTCCATCGCTCCTCCCAGTCCTTCGACGCTCCCATGGGTCTTTGTCTACGACGCTTTAGTTGAACAGACCTACTTCGGACTTTGCGGTGATGACTTTCACAGGCAAGACTGCTTCAAGTGTTTCGAAACGTGAAAGTGCTCTTCTCAGCAACTCTCCGGTGATCAAGTACGGCTGATACATCGGCGTTTCCATGACACCGCACCGATGCCGCTGCAACTGTCGGCGCTTGGCCGTGTTAGTGCGAACGCCGAGCGCGTTGCAGTGACATTTAGTGTGTGCCTGATCTTCACTGCTTGAGCATAGCTTCTCCGGTTTCTACCATTGAATCAGCAGCAATGGGTGCTGCAGACTCCAACGAATATCCAGTATATCCGGAATATGGTTCTTGGTTCACTGTTACCCGCCGACGACGCAAGCCAAAGACCACAACTTATTCTGCACCCAATCCATTGGCTGCTGAAAATAAAGTGACCCCGCGGCCGCCACCCTTACCTGTAGATGACTTCAATGTGGTCTTCCGACCATAAGGAGGCCTTCGCCTGAGTGACTAGGCCCATCACGTGTTGGCACGCGCCATCTGCCTGGTTGCTGGGCTACCAGGAGAAACAGTCAACAAGCTTCTTTTTCGCATACAAGTGGGACGCAACATAGCCATTGCGAGCACACCAGACGAAACTATTACTACAATGTTGCAAGCCGTCACTGCACTAAATCTAGGATAACATATATATGAAATGCAAGCTTATGTAGCCACTCCAGATAATTATTGCAAGGGAATCATCGACACCGAGAAGAATACTTCGCCCAACGCACCCGATGCCGAAGAATTGCACGCCGGAATAACGGGATCCCCAAACATGGCGTTGATAACTTTTGCAGGCCTTCAATTTCCATGTTATGTCTGCTAATACTGCGCGGAATACCGATGCTACATTCGCCGACCTCGCAAACAAGTTTTCTTAATCTGTTTCGTATTTGGACATCGGGCAGACGTATATCCAATGCCTACAAAACGTCGATGCCAAGTATGTGGAGTTGAGACACCAAAGCTGGAGCACAGCAGTACAACTCAATGCTTCCACTGCAGGAGTGACCACCCAGCTACGCACCCCAAATGTCCTGCGAGGGAACAGAAAGCTCTAAACAAGCATTACGCCAAGAAGGAACTGGAGGTGAACGCGTTAGTACCACCAACTACATCACCACCCAAGGGACACCAGCCGAGGTTCAGAACGAGGCGCAGACAATCCAAGAGCAGGGGAAAGTCTCAGGACAGGGCCTTGGAATCCTCAAACAACACGCCAGGAACTGCATCCAAAACCAGCACCACCACCCTGGGACTGATCCTCCAAAAGGACAGAACTGCTTGCGCGGAGAGATCAGAATCGTCACCAGCCAAGAAGTCAGTGCCCTTTGGACAGACGCCTCTGGCTAAAACGAGTAGAGCAATGGGGCCTCCCAACCTGAAATCTTCTTTACCTCATTCCTCCCATTAACCCTAATTCCACACCCACCCCAACGTACATCTCACATCTAACGCCCATAACAGCACTAAGCAAGAGCTGCAAGATTCGCTCACAACACCGATGGACTACCTTAAGGCGGAAGTGACCAGCATGATCACTCAGGCAATTACTGATTTCCGTGCAGAACTTAGGGATATGTTAAAGGCCCATACCCAAGCACTTGAAACAGAGCTAAAACAGCACATACAAGAAAGCTTCGCGTCATTTAGTACAGGGCCCCAGGACTCATCCCTACTAGCTTCTAACACCAAAAGTCTGACCAAGTGACCTAACCTTACATCCGCCCACCACTCTTAACTCAGGACACAACCCACAAAAAGCAGGAAGGGCTCCCCTAGTCTCTCCTTCACCATGTAGCAGTGTAACTGCAGGGGGTTCGGCGAAAGAAGAGCCCCCTGCAGCAGTACACGGCCACTTTCACGCAATTTCCGGATATAGCGGCTCTGCAGGAGACACACTGAACACCTACCCTCTCGGGCTTCCTTACATACAGAGATTACCAAACACCGTCGCTTGTCGCAATACCAGTGTCCAAACACTCGACAACTATAGAACACACACTTTCGTCATCCATTACACATGTTCTTGTTGAAATTATTTCTCAGAAACGCAGTCAGCAGAGCTTGTTTATACTGAACATCTACAGCTCCCCCAAATCTAGGAGGGAGGAAGTCGGGTACCTTATAGCGGAAACGTGCAAGCTAGAGAAACAAGTTGTAGTGGTTGGTGATTTTAACGCTCCACACACGTCATGGGGATACCTATCGCCCACACGTAAAGGTACCAAGTCAGAACGCCTCATCTGCAATCACAGATTTACACTGCTCACAGATCCGCAAGCGCCAACCAGAATAGGAACCAGCGCAACCAGAAATACGTGCCCTGACCTAACCTTTTTAAGGAGGGTAAGCAGTTATAACTGGTCCAATCTACATAAAACGTTACGTAGTGATCATTGTAACATTTCCACTACACTCTTAAAAAAAGGGAGCGAGAATGGAGAAACGGGCTCCGTTCCTCCTTCGGCGCAGCGACTTCCTCCCTTTCGGGCGCTTTACCCGTCGCGCCCTCTCGCGGCAAGGACCGAAGGAGCAACGTTCCTCCTTCAGCGTTCTAGTTTCTCCTCAATCACGGGGGTCTTGCTCGCGCGCATGCGCACGCCAAGCCTATAGCCGCCCGCGGCCAGTCGCGAGCGATTGCTTTCACCTGAGATTGTTGTAAGCAATGCAGGAATGACGTTTTCTTTTGTTTTATTAGTATAGAGTAAAAGCCTCTCTTTTTTATTGTCAGGCACTCGCACGATGCTCCGCACACTTCTATGTGTGTCTCGTGTTGTGTCATACTACCAATTTGTCACGAATGCAAGGAGCTCTGCTTCCCAAGCAGTCTTGCTTTATCGATTACCTTAGAGTGTAAAAAAAATAATGATTTTTTTCGGTGTCGACATACTTGGTAAGCCCACGCATTTTTAGTTTCGCACGGCACCAACAGCACTCATGAATTCAACGAGGCGCGCAAAAAAGCATCACGCTTATTTTTTCAATAGTGTAGGAAACCTGATACCACTCTACAGTCCATGCGTGAAAGTACGATCATATACAATTGATAGAGTTATACGTGCCACTACCACCATATGGATATTCTTTGCAGTTTACCCCCATTCGAATACGGCTGCCGTGGCCGGAAGTCGAACCTGCGTACATCAGCATAGTCACACGACACCCAATAAGGCTATGCTACCCCGGCAGGTGAAAGCACAAAGGGAAACAGGCTGCGAAGTTTCACCGAGCGTTTATTCGCCAGACTAGATTACAACCATCAGAAACTTTTTAAACATTATCATAACTAAACTTTTGTGAAAAGTGAACCTACGACTTCTGTAGGTTAAACCAAATTCTCAATCGCATTCGTTTTGAATTGCCCATGCCAGCACTGAGAAGTAGGAAGGAATTATGCACGCGAGCAGTATGTCTTTCTCGTCCATGATTCTCCTTTGTCGTGAGAAACTCAACAAAAAATGCACTTCTATTAGCAGCTGTGCACAGCAAGGAAGTACTAACGCTCACTCACATTTGTGAAAAGAGTATTCCGAATCCAGAGTAATAACCACCACAGCCACAGCGCTGACAAAATTGTGGCACGCACTATGATTGCAAGTTGACACGCGAGGCGAATCGCGAGAGGCATCTGAAGCGGAAAAGTATGCAGGCACAACATTCTATAAAGTTATAGTAAACTTGCGAACTGCAGCGATAGTTCCTCCACTCAAGTATGAGAGCTGCCGCGGCGCCAACAGCCACTGTCATGGCTCACGAAAACGTACCGTCGGATGCGAGGTCATCGCTTATTTATCTCGCAAGACCCGCGTTGTAACGTACGTATACACTGCTAGGATGGTCGTTACCGCATCAAAAACATTGTCATTGAAGGGCTAGTGGTGTACTATATCCATGGCTAACGGCCACACTTGTGGTACGCACGTAAAAAGAATATAAGCAAACGTTAAGACGAAACAACTAAACGATGTCGACGTGACCACAGAACACCTACCACGACGGAGACAAAGTTTGGTCTGTATGCTGCGCCCTCTCCAAGTAAGAAGAAGAAAAAAAACGTGACCTCCGAAATGGCTAACGTGCGGCAAGTGTTTGCACTCTCGCCCCGCCGCGGTGGTCTAGTGGCTAAGGTACTCGGCTGCTAACCCGCAGGTCGCGGGTTCGATTCCCGGCTGCGGCGGCTGCATTTCCGATGGAGGCGGAAATGTTGTAGGCCCGTGTGCTCAGATTTGGGTGCACGTTAAAGAACCCCAGGTGGTCTAAATTTCCGGAGCCCTCCACTACGGCGTCTCTCATAATCATATAGTGGTTTTGGGACGTTAAACCCCACATATCAATCAATCAATCAGTGTTTGCACTCTCAGAGGCTTCAAGAAAAAAAAAGTAACTGTGGCAGTGATGGACAGATGGCGCAGCGTTCGAATTGCCGTGGGCATTCTAAGCACGGCTTCGGGCATCCGCCTTCGTGAAAACCTGATAAGCTCTAGTAATTATTCCGTTCATTATTGTGCAACCATTTATTAACTAAGCTTTGCCTCAGCATCAGATACAATATATTTACGTGTGCGCATGTTGTGGTATTGATAAAAAACGTAAAAAAACGTGTAAGAAAACCTACTTGTAGCCTGTGCCACTCAGGTCAGTTGAAATTCATCGCTATATAAGCTGGCGCGCTTTCATAGTAGAGTGTGAGTAAACACGTCGAGGTGTGAGCCGCTGGTTTTGAATGGTTGATTATGCTCTTGTTGCGTACTTGTCAGCGTATACGCTAGTGTACTTGTTGCGTACTATTTGTGTACTATGTGACCATGTGTGCATGTGTAGCTATATGGATTGCATCAGCACATGATAGGCTATCGGTGTCCGTAAGTGGTCTTGAATGGGTTGATGCGTAAACATTCCCCAAGGGAGCCGTGATAGGGGGTAATAACAACAAACGTCGCGACAGCCAAGTTTTTTAATTTTGTCCAATCCCTCCAGATGGCGCCACCTACCACCTACTTCATTGCTATGACGCTCTCACACCTCCAGCCAGTTATATATCGTTAAACATCTATCTATCAAAGCTGCACTACGGATTCGGAATGGTTTCGCTGCGATCGAGTGTACGGTTCGGAGGCACATCTCGTGACCTGCGGACCCGTAAGCGCATGGATAACGTCGCTACACTGTGAATCTGCGAGAAATAAATACAGCAAGCCTAGCATGCACTCTTCAGGTGAGGGCTCTGCAGAAACCGTGTCTTTCGGAGTGAACGTGGCTTCGCTGACCGAACGTTACGTACTTGCTCCGTCGTTCTCTTTCGCGATGTGTTCACCGCCACAGGTTCGTCTGCTTGTTTTTATAATAATTTCGTTCAATATCAAGCTCAGCAGGACCGTTTTTTGTAACTTTCAGTGCCGTGTACTCCTTACCAGTCGAGAATCATTGCATTTGCTAAGCCTACTCGCTTCGCTGGGGGGCACCCATGTTGATTTTCATAAGGAGGAACGTGTTTCTCCGTGGATGAGGGAGCAACGTTTCTCTATTTGAAGACGAACATTGGGGACATCGCCGTTCCTCCCTAAATGGAGAGTACGTCACTCCATTTTTTTAAGAGTGTATGGTTGCCGTCCTGTTTGTTAGGAATGTTTTCACGTAGTCGTAAACGCGTCGTCCGCAACGTGTCGACGCAAGATTATCCACTATTAGGTCATGCAGGACGTTGTCAAATGCACCGCGGATGGACAACGCAAGCAGAGTTCTAGTTTGCGTAGAACTGAGCCTGTTCATTACTACCTCTTTGAGTTGGAGAAGTACGTCTTGCGTGGAAATATGGGCCTGGTACCCAAACAGTGCCTCTGGAAAAAATCTCTGGGTCTCAAGATATGGTTGCAGTCTTTGAAGGGCGACGTGCTTCATTAATTTATCGAGGCAAGACGTCAACGAGATTCGCCGCAGGTTTTCAAGCTCTAGGTGTTTGCCGGATTGAAGAATTAGTGTTAATTCAGCATGTCTCCATTTCTGGGGTAACGTTCCGGATTTCCAGTGAGTGTTGTAAAAATCTGTGTGCTGTTCCAGGTCTTCATCGTTGAGGTTTCGTATGAGAAAGTATTGGATGTAGTCTTTCCATGGTGATGTGTTGCGCTTGATATTCAGAAGGGCAGCTCGAACTTCGTGCACAGTAATATCAGCATCCAGCGGTGTTGACTATATATATGGGTAGTCTTTATATTTTGGCTGAGGGCCTGCAGCGATGTACTTTTCTTGAAGCGCCTGTAAGGTGCTGTTGTCGCCCCCATCCTGCTTGTGAAGAAGTGCTTGTTTAGGACTTGGCACTTTTCGGGTCAACAAGGACTCTTAGTATGGCCCACATGCGCGTAGTGCTTAGCGTTCAATTAAGTGACTTACAGAAGTTGTGCTGATTATTCCTCGTGAGCTCTGTGGAGTATTTCGGCCTGCAACGTGAGTTGAGCAATGCAAAATTTAAGCTTGCGATTGTGTCTCTGCCTACGCCAGCGTTTTATGAGGCTTCGGCGTGCTTCCCACAGGTGTACAAAGTGCGTGTCTGCATCGGTAGTGCGGTTGTAGTGCTTATTCGCTTGGTTGTTTTATCAAGGTCAGCTTGCAGGCACTATAGCATTCAATTAAAGGTGTCCCAGTGTTGTCATTCTGAGTGCGCTGTTTTCTAAATGTATCCCAATTAGTGAGACTGACCTTCCGCTCTGCAGCACTGGGATTGGAGATGTGCAGCGTAGTGGAAATGTTACAATATCACTACGTAACGTTTCATGTAGATTGGACCAGTTATAACTGCTTACCCCCCTTAAAAAGGTTAGGTCAGGGCACGTATCTCTGGTTGCACTGGTTCCTATTTTGGTTGGCGCTTGCGGATCTGTGAGCAGTGTAAATCTGCGATTGCAGATGAGGCGTTCTGACTTGGTACATTTACGTGTGGACGATAGGTATCCCCATGACGTGTGTGGAGCGTTAAAATCACCAACCACTACAACTTGTTTCTCTAGCTTGCACGTTTCCGCTATGAGGTACCCGAAGTCCTCCCTCCTAGATTTGGGGGAGCTGTAGATGTTCAGTGTAAACAAGCTCTGCTGACTGCGTTTCTGAGAAATAATTTCAACAAGAACATGTGTAATGGATGACGAAAGTGTGTTCTATAGTTGTCAAGTGTTTGGATACTGGTATTGCGACAAGTGAAGGTGTTTGGTAATCTATGTATGTAAGGAAGCCCGAGAGGGTAGGTGTTCAGTGTGTCTCCTGCAGAGCCGTGATATCCGGAAATTGCGTGAAAGTGGCAGTGTACTGCTGCAAGGGGCTCTTCTTTCACCGAAACCCCCTGCAGTTACACTGCTACATGGTGAAGGCAAGACTAGGGGAGCCGTTCCTGCTTTTTGTGGGTTGTGTCCTGAGTTAAGAGTGGTGGGCGGATGTAAGGGTTAGGCCACTTGCTCAGACTTTTGGTGTTAGAAGCTAGTAGGGATGAGTCCTGGGGCCCTGTACTAAATGACGCGAAGCTTTCTTGTATGTGCTGTTTTAGCTCTGTTTCAAGTGCTTAGGTATGGGCCTTTAACATATCCCTAAGTTATGCACGGAAATCAGTAATTGCCTGAGTGATCATGCTGGTCACTTCCGCCTTAAGGTAGTCCATAAGTGTTCTGAGCGAATCTTGTAGCTCTTGTTTAGTGCAGTTATGGGCGTTAGATGTGAGATGTACGTTGGGGTGGGTGTATAATGAGGGTTGATGGGAGGAATGAGGTAAAGAAGAATTGAGGTTGGGAGGCCCCGCTGCTCTACTCATTTTAGCCAGAGGAGTCTGTCCAGAGGGCACTGACTTCTTGGCTGGTGACGATTCTGATCTCTCCGCGCAAACAGTTCTGTCCTTTTGGAGGATCAGTCCCAGGGTGGTGGTGCTGGTTTTGGATGCAGTTCCTAGCGTGTTGTTTAAGTATTCCAAGGCCCTGTCCTGAGACTTCCCCCTGCTCTTGGATTGTCTGCGCCTCGTTCTGAACCTCGGCTGGTGTCCCTTTGGTGGTGATGTAGTTGGTGGTACTAACGCGTTCACCTCCGGTTCCTTCTTGGCGTAATGCTTGTTTGGAGCTCTCTGTTCCCTCGCAGGACATTTGGGGTGTGTAGCTGGGTGATCACTCCTGCAGTGGAAGCATTGAGTTGTACTGCTGTGCTCCAGCGCTGGTGTCTCAACTCCACATACTTGGCATCGACGTTTTGTAGGCATTGGACATACGTCTGCCCGATGTCCAAATACGAGGCAGATTGTGAAAACTTGTTTGCGAGGTCGGCGAATGTAGCATCAGTATTCCGCGCAGTAGTAGTAGACATAACATGGAAATTGAAGGCCTGCAAAAGTTATCAACGCCATGTTTGTGGATCCCGTTATTCCGGCGCGCAAGTCTTCGGCATCGGGTGCGTTGGATGAAGTATTCTTCTTGGTGTCGATGATGATTCCCTTGCATTAATTATTTGGAGTGGCTACATAAACTTGCATTTCATATCTATGTTATCCTAGATTTAGTGCAGTGACGGCTTGCAACTTTGTAGTAATAGTTTCGTCTGGTGTGCTCGCAATGGCTATGTTGCGTCCCACTTGTATGCGAAAAAGAAGCTTGTTGACTGTTTCTCCTGGTAGCCCAGCAACCAGGCAGATGGCGCGTGCCAACACGTGATGGGCCTAGTCACTCAGGCGAAGGCCTCCTTATGGTCGGAAGACCACTTTGAAGTCATCTACAGGTAAGGGTGGCGGCCGCGGGGTCACTTTATTTTCAGCAGCCAATGGATTGGGTGCAGAATAAGTTGTGGTCTTTGGCTTGTGTCGTCGGCGGGTAACAGTGAACCAAGAACCATATTCCGGATATACTGGATATTCGTTGGAGTCTGCAGCACCCATTGCTGCTGATTCATTGGTAGAAACCGGAGAAGCTATGCTCAAGCAGTGAAGATCAGGCACACACTAAATGTCACTGCAACGCGCTCGGCGTTCCCACTAATACGGCCAAGCGCCGAAAGTTGCAGCGGCATCGGTGCGGTGTCATGGAAACGCCGATGTATCAGCCGTACTTGATCACCGGAGAGTTGCTGAGAAGAGCACTTTCACGTTTCGAAACACTTGAAGCAGTCTTGCCTGTGAAAGTCATCACTGCAAAGTCCGAAGTAGGTCTGTTCAACGAAAGCGTCGTAGACAAAGACCCATGGGAGCGTCGAAGGACTGGGAGGAGCGATGGAAAACACGTCCGTTCAGTTACATGGTCGAGTGAAGAGTCCTACTGGTAGGATGTCGAGTTCTTCTGGGCTACTATTGCTTCTTACGATATCATCCTGGTTGTTTAGATTTCTGTACAGCTCTCTGTAGAACTCATCCACCACCTCAACTATCCCATCCATATTGGTTATGACATTAACTTCCTCGTCTTTCAATGCATACATCCGATTTTCACCTATTCACAAGTGTGCCTTAGCAGCTTTTAGGTTTATGCCGCTTTTTACAGTCTTCTCAATTCTCTCCTTGTTATACCTGTTGATGTCGGCTACCTTGTGCCTGTTATTAACTTCGGAAGCTCCAGTAGCTCTATATTGTCGGTTGAATTTGCGGCTTTCAAGGTTTTATTGTCTCTTAATGATAGTTTTTGTGTCCTGACATAGCTTTCCAGTGTCCTGTCTAGTGACTGTACCTCTGACCTCCATTGCCCATTATTTGCTGATACTAGCAAGATTATCGTTCATTGTGTCAACGCTAACGTCGGTTATATCCCATTTAGAGCCTAAAATTTATTCTAAAGCAAAACTGTCATTTCCTGTTCTTTCGCACTCACCACTAGTTCATTACTTGGCTTCTTGCGTATCAGTTTTTGTCTCTTTTTGTTAAATTAAGGTGAATACGAGCTCTTACCATTCTATGGTCCCTGAATCGGATCTTGCCAACTAATTTCACATTCTGCACAATGCCCAAGTGTACACATAGAATGAAGTCTATTTCATCTTTAATTTCGTCATTAGGAGTTCGCCACGTCTACTTACGGTTAGCCGTAAATTAATATTACATTCTGCGAAATCTACTAACAACTCCCTTCTGGCCTTTCTAGAGCCGGTGCAATATTTCCCCACTACATGGTCTCCAGCATGTTTCTTGTCTACTTTCGCACTAGAGACGCCCATCAGAATAGTATGAAGTGTTTTTATTTTATTAACAGCTTTAATAATGGCGTCTTCATAAAAGCGTTCAACGAAATCATCATCATGGCTCTATGTAGGCGCTTATAGGCCTGTACCACCTTCATCTTGTACCTTTTGATAAACTTAATTATGATACTTGCCACGGTTTCACTGATGCTATAGTAATCCTCTATGTTGCCAGCGATGTTCTTGTGTATAAAAAACCGTATACTTATAGTTCTTCTCTGTCAACTTATCCACAGTAGCATAGGACGTGTACAGCCTTCAGCACCATACAAGCCCCACTTGTCCTCTCAACTTCGCTGATCACTACTACACCTCATTTCACACCCTCTAAATTCCCCAATAGCACAGCTAGACTAACCACAGTAGATAGTGTTCTAGCGTTGAACGTAGCCAAATTCAGATTACAATGGCGGCCTGTCCGGACCGAAAGATTCTTAGCACCCTCCACTGCGTCACTAGTCTGACCGCCACCTTGGACCGTTGCTTCGCAGCCACTGGCAACTGAGGACCAAGGGTTGATTGGTACTTTCACGAGGGGGGTAGTGGCAAAGCACCAGGGTGGCCTATCCGGCTCTGGTGAGGAAGTGCATTCCCGGCAGGTGGTCGCCACTGAGGCCACAGCCCAATCTACTTCTTTCTTTTTCTATTTAACGATTTCTTTATCACGCGTTTAGGTAAGTATACGATTCGGAATGGTTCGGCATGCGCATTCGAACCGAATATTGCCATCACATAGTAGGTTTCTGCGCTATCGCTATGTAGACGGTTCTGTTGCACTTTCATAGCATTGTATAGTACCACCTGACTGCCTAGCATCTCTCAACTTTCCACGACTCGTAGCTCACCTGGCTCGCCTTTATTTTTAAAAAATTAGAAATAACAAGAAAACGGCGCGGTTTCAAACTTCTGACCAGAAATATGTTAAGCCACTATTGAACGATCTTAGGGATTTGTCATCACTTTATTAGGGTGACCTTGCGGGTGCGTGTTATCTTGCCTTCAACACTTGTCACCCTTCAGTGTTGTAAAATTTGATGGAGGTTAAGTTTTATCGCTGCTGCTGTTCTGCATGTTTCCATCTTTACGTTAAGTAAAGGTATTTGTCTCGATGCCATCAGGACTTTGCCTCATTTTCATTTTTCACTTGAAAGGATACCATAACCGCATCTTGTCAAGGACAATGGCTTAAAGTCCAGCATTTCTTGATTATAAATTGAGGGGTTTTCCCACGCACTGCAGGTCTGGTAAAGAGTCCCTGAAACGATTTTTTCACTTTCCATTTTTATTAGACCGCTACTGGAGCAAATCACTGGCACCATAGTTCAATCGAAACGCCCATAATTAACTGGGCTACGAGTACTAAAAAGTACTCTCCTCATCCACTCCGCCTTTTACCCTCAACTGCCCTCAACTCTTCCTTCGAGTGTTCGGGGCTACGCTACGCCTTCACGGCGCCTGCGTCACTATGTGGTGTGAAACCACATACACGTAAATCCCGCCGCCGGGCCAATACCAGCAGTCTGTGCTGCGCGTTCCACAGCCAATCAGATCAGCTGGAAATGATGACGTCAGTGGGGCAGAGCGTGTCGCTTGGTATGTGGGCGGTTGAAAACGCGTTTGGCCGAGTCGCAGTGATCTGCAGCAATCTAGAGCGATCCGCATCTTTAAAACGTTGTAATAAATTAAACAGTTTACGCAGAGAGCTCAAATAGTTCTTCAAGTTACCCTTGGGACTTGGTCTGCCGGGTCAATGTGTTTGTAAAAAATCTTCAAAACCGTTTCAGTGCCCCCTTAAGTCATTCTGTGTTTCAAGAATTACTTAATCTTGCGATTCACTATACGGTCGCGAGTGCCGGTTGAATTCATGGCCATGATGGGCCGAAACTTACTTACAGCATATTAAAACCTAGCAAAACCAGGTGCAACATAGCAGCAATCGAGCTTAGCCTAAAGACTCGATCGACCACCTGCAATGTGCAAGTTTGCAGAAGTGCGAACTACCCGCATTTTTTTATTCATCGTGGTTGGGCATTGATTAAGATGCTCGGCTGCTATTACGAAGGTCAGCGGGTTTGATCCCAGCCATGGCGGCCCCGTTTCAATGGAGGCGGAATGGTAGAGGCCCGTGTGCTGCTGGCATGTGACTCGACATTGTTAGCCGTGGTCACTTCACGAAAAGTCTACCAAGGTCAATGTCATCGTCTTCACTGGAAGTGATGTCGTCACCGTTGGAGTGATTCTGGTGTGTGTGATGTCAGTGCAGGTTAAGCAACACCAGATGGTCGAAACTCCCGGAGCCCCACACAATGGCTAGCCTTAATTTTTGTCCTTCACAAGTGACAGCACGTTCAAAATTCTATCGGCATGCATGCGGTTCATGCTAAAGCAGCCCGTGAAGACGCCCTCTAGGTAGTTGACAAATTCAAACAAGTCTTTTGACGGATAGAGCAATCCACCTTTATCGAAAAACTTTTAATGCAGATTGTCTATCCGCTCTGCCTTTTCACGCAGAAACAAGCAGGAGGGTGAGGCACGTATCACACCCAGTCTTCTCCCACACTTCTTGGCAACATAGCCTGCCATGCGGTAAACAAGACGAGGGTTGCTGTTTCTTTGCACGAGGCTGTGATGCTCAATGGGGAAAGTCGGCTTCTCGCAGGCAGCATCGTCCAAATTGTCGAGGTCGCCTAGTGCCATGTGCTTTTCAATTGTTTCTTGCAAGCTCGCTTGTTGTAGTTGTGCGTCCCCTAGTGTCCAAAAGTGCAGGCAACACCACTGGCTCCACACTACTACCACTCACTGGTCACTGGCCTACACGTGACGTAGTTAGGCACTTTCGAGTCGTCGAAGAGAATGGTGACCGTTGTGTTCTTCATGCACTTGACCTGTAGTGCTTCGTGGTTTTTTTTGTTCGACAATCATGCTGATAAGCTGCTCTTGACAGCTCTTACACATGTATCGGGTGCACCCATGTCCGAACTGACCTCATAGCTGACCAGCCCGATTGTCATTGCTTCGACTCTAGAATATAATCGGTTTTTTTTTTCAGCCAGCATATTTTCGACGAAAATATTCTGCATAGGGTTGGAGCACACATTGTCAAATGGGATGAATTGCGCTGCCATGGTCAAAGCGTGTGCCACCTTCAGTTGACTAACATTCCTGACGTTCACGCCTCCTCGGGGTCTGAATGATGACACTATAGTGCTCCCTTGGTAGACGAGGGAGTCTCGATGCAGTGATGAGACGCTTCTTTACACCGGTGAGTGCGCGACCTTCTACGGAGACGCCACCACGTTGTGCCGAACTTGCATTCGCGTTTTGCCCAGACGCACCATGTTGCTTGCACTTTGAAAGGGTCATCGTTCAGCCGGATTCAAGGCACACTTCTGTGGTAATGTCCAACCCTTCAACTTGCATAGACATCTTCTGTTCGAAAGCACGGCATGGGAGGCGTTCGACATAGCCTGGAAGAAAAGTTCCAAAATTCGGACCACTCGCTGAGAAATCGCCGAGAAAAGTCTGGTATCGGTGTGATTCGAGGGCAAGCTGCCTCTAATGACCTCAAGTTCAATCACAGGGCACCCCCAAAGATTTATTCACAAACATTTTAACGAAACAGGAACCGATATTAGTACATCCGCGCTAGTCGGTGCCCCCTTAATTGGTGCTCCTATTACATCTAACTCATTAAAAAATTAGGTTGCTTAAGACGTACAGCGATGAGCCCTGTTAGGGTGAACACGCGAGCACGTGGCCGACGGCACTGTCAGCGCCCCGTTGCGGTCATCACTGGAAACATTGCGCATGCACATCACGCCTTCCGCGATATAATAGTTCCATCGCGCGCATGACGTCATGAATGCACTTGTTCGCCGTCTGCTAGCCGCATTTTTGTTTTCTAAGCCCATGTATCCTGCATTTTGAGATTTCTTTCAACAACTGTGCTTGAACAGAACAAGACAAAAAACGTGTATATCTATGGGGGCGTGTCTGATTGATGATTGATTTGTGGGGTTTAACGTCCCAAAACCACCATATCATTATGAGAGACGCCGTAGTGGAGGGCTCCGGAAATTTTGACCACCTGGGGTTCTTCAACGTGCACCTAAATCTGAGCACACGGGCCTACAACATTTCCGCCTCCATCGAAACGCAGCCGCCGCAGCCGGGATTTGATTCCGCGACCTGCGGGTCAGCAGCCAAGTACCTTAGCCACTAGACCACCACGGCGGGGCATGGGGGCGTGTCTATTCGTTCCCTTCAAAGTTGTTGTGCATGCAAAGCCGTATATAAAACAACCAAACATCTTTCGCAGCCGTTCATTCTGTCGCCAGATCGTATTATGGCTAGGGTTCCTGATGATGAACGGCGCTCAATAGTCGATCTTTCTCTGAAAAGTTATTCCCAGCGGTATATTGGTGCTTTAGTTAACAGGCCCCTGAAGACTGTGAACAGGATAATTCAAACCTACAAGTATAAAGGTCGCATTCAGGATGCACCCCGCGCGCCCCGCCCTAAAGCACCACCGACGATAAAGACGCCCTCATAGTTGCAGCTGCTGTTCGTAACCCTTTCTTGCCAGCCCCCGCAATACGCGAGGACTTGTATTTGGACGTTTCGCACACAACTGTTCGACGTCGCCTGCGTACTGCGGGCCTTCGCAGTCGCGTCGCAGCGCAGAAACCACTACTAACGGCGGCACACAAGGACGCACGACGGCAGTTCGCCGAGTTGCACGAAGCATGGACATCAGAAGAGTGGGGTCACGTCATCTTTTCGGATGAGTCGACGTTTTCGACGCGACAAGACCAAAGATTGCGTGTTTGGAGACTACCAGGCACACGGTGAGGCAAACATCCTGCTTTAAAAAGCAATTGTTTTAGTTAACGTCAAAATGCCACGCAGGAACGACCCAGACAACGTGCAAGGTGTTACTGCCAGTGGTAGATCGAGTGTGAGCGTGTGGGGTGCTGTTTCAAGATTTGGTTTAGGGCCCCTGCAACTTATACGTGGACACTTATCGTCGGAACAATACTGCAACATTTTGAACAATGTGCTGTTGCCATATACGAGCAGTTTATCCCCAGACGGTGATTACCTGTTCCAACAAGACCGGTCACCGTTACACACGGCGCGGGCTGTGAAGGAGTTCCAGGCGGAGCAGCACATGCAGCTACTGGAATGGCCTCCGAAAGGAGCGGACCTGAACGTGATAGAAAACGTGTGGGGCCGTCTGAAAGCTTCTTTGACAAGGAAGCACCTTTATTCCGCGACTTCGGACCAGTTGTGGGCGCAAGTCAGCAGCGAGTGGGAAAGGCTGAAAGCCGAACGGGAATATATTCGATCACTTTACGACTCGTTACCGTCCAGAATAGCTGCAGTCGTTGCTGTAAGTGGTCACATGAATCGCTATTAGATTTGCTCATGTTTTTATATGTGTTCTCATGGTCTTGTTTAACTTGAATTGCAAAAGTGCAATTTTCTTGAATAAAAAGTTTAATAATTATCCCTCTTACACTCACTTTTTTTCTTCACTCGCCAATCTTCAATCCAGATGGACCTTGAAATGCAGAAGGTATCAGCTCAGCGACCTAAAAATGCGGCTAGCAGACGACGAACAAGCGTATCGATGACGTGATGCACGCGGTGGAAAGAGTGTTTCGCAAAGCACATGCTGCGCATGTGCCATGTTTCCAACGATGGCTGTTACGTGGCGCTGATAGTGCCGTCGGCCACGCGCTCGCATGTTCACCTTAACAGTGCTCACCACTGTACGTCCACTACATCTCAAAAATCCACAAAATTGCTAATGTACATAACACTGATTCGTAATATATTAGAGAACGCTTCGTGCGTATGGAATCTGTATGAAGCGTGTGATGTGGATAAATTTCAATCTGTCCAGAGGAAAATTGCTCTTTTCATTTTTCATCGTTATGACTGACCTGCAGGTCGCGGGATCAAATCCTGGCTGCGGCGGATGCATTTTTGATGGAGGCAAATATGCTGCAGGCCCGTGTGTTCAGCCTTAGGTGCACGTTGAAGAACCCAGGAGGCCGGAATTTCCGGAGCCCTCCACTACGGCGTCTCTCATAATCATATTGTGGTTGGTGGAACTTTAAACCCCATATATCCTCATTTCATCACTATGACCATAATTTTTCCCCTCAACTGTAACAAAACCATTGAAATCAACATCATTGTGTAGTAGGCGTGATATCGACTCTTTGAAACTATTGCACTCTTTCATTCATTCGACATGCCGGTTATCTAATCGCAATTACATCGTGTATGCTAGTGCTCTGCCAACGAGACGTGGTCGCAATCTCAAGATAGAGCCATTTTTTCCGCGTACTAACATGTAGTTTTTTTCCAATGAGTATTGTTTACTAGAACGATCTATCTGATCTATTCTATTCATGAAATTAACATATATGATTTTCTGGAGCCATTTGAGTGACGTTAATATCTTTTCTCTCATTCTGTACCCGGTTGTGCTTAGGAGGTGACGATATTTGTTTTGTAAAGAACTTGTGATATTATAGTTATTCCTTGCTGTTGCATTTATATACCCCCATCCTGAAATAATCTTGCATTAGGATGCAGTATTTGACAATAAATAAGCTATGTAAACAAGCGGTGACACAAAATAGTGAAGGGTATTCTATGAACAAGCTGGCTGCAGCACTAACTTCATTACAACACATCACGCGCAAAGCTCCCATTCTAAGCTTGTGTGAAGGCGACAGCGCTGCTGGGACGCGGAGGGCGCCCGAGTCTACTGCACTCCTGCAAGGCGCGTTGGGGCGTGCAAAACAACGACCACACAGGCACAGCCAGAACCACCCACCAGAGACACTTTGGCGGTTCGTCATCAACACGGGGAGTTATGGTACAGTGGCTAAAATAGAAAAGTGTGATTAACGCGCCGGCTAGCGCGTAACGCCGTGGAAGGAAACCACCAGGTGGCGCTGGCATCTATCGAACTTTTAAGCAGGAAATTGCCAAGGAAAGGATCTATGATAATACTCGGGGTAGTTCTCTACTGTTTGGGGCCAGGACGGGAGTACTGCGAACCAAGACATATCGGGCCAAATACGAAGGGGTAGACACAGTATGCAGTGCGTGTGGAGAGGAAGAAGAAACTGCCGAACACTTGATAATGTTCTGTAAAGGGCTTCACCCTATAGTTCAGGATGATGGCGCAGAGTTTTTCAAAGCACTGGGATTTAGGGACCGGGAGGGCAAAATAAACTTTAAGCGGGTAGACTTAACTAGAAGGAGGTTATCTGATTGGTGGCTAAAGTCAAGGCACAAGTGAAAATTAAACTCTTCACTGCAAAGTACGAATCCTCAAACTCACTTTTTAAGGAAAAAAATAAATATAGCTTTTGGTTCATTAGGTATTACGGCTTGGTGGCGCTAGCCACCGCCCGATCTAAAGGGTACAGCCATATCCATCCATCCATGCACTCCAGAGTCTGACGTCTATTTATGCAGCCCGGTTTCCTTTTTGAACAAGCAGTGCCTACTATTAATCGTGTTATCAGTGAACAGATCGCCACGTTATCACGCTACAATTCACATGGCTGCATTAGCATCCGAAGCGGTAATTTATCGGCGCATACTGAATAAACATAACGCAAGTCAGCAGACTTTTCATGCTTATTTCTATTGTGTACAGCGTAATGGATTTCAGTTATTGTGACCATTGCATAAAATTGAAACCGTACCGTTTGTACCGTACCCTCTAGCACGGGGTACGGTACAAATAATTG
The DNA here is from genome assembly GCA_013436015.1 of Rhipicephalus annulatus. Lineage (NCBI taxonomy): Eukaryota > Metazoa > Arthropoda > Arachnida > Ixodida > Ixodidae > Rhipicephalus > Rhipicephalus annulatus. The sequence goes on along the minus strand of WOVY01015025.1, from coordinate 109,874 downwards.
TTTAAATCACCGTGTACTCTACACAGCAACACATTAACGCCCGCGCAGATCGGTAGACATCGTAGTTGGGCGGGCCGACCTTGTCCGCAGACGAACCACAGAAACGAATTCCTTTTGCCTATATTACAGCTGTCGATGTGTTACGCGCTACGCACCAAACAATCATTTAATAAATTCGTGAAACAAGGAAGGATCCGAGGGAGAGGCGACGGAGGTCAGGGCGCTCGACCAAGAAGTTTTGATGTTTCGAGCGGTTCGACTGAGTCGTGTAGTGCGGTCAGTCGATCTTGAAGAGTCGAGTGATGAAGCCGTCCATGCATTTTATGAAGAGAGTCGCCGGGACGACGATCAGTGCTGGAGTTCATTTAAGCGTTTCCTGAAACAGAAATACTCGAGAAAAAAATCACCGAATTGTGGACTACTTCTACGGTGGTCTAGTAGGTAAGGTACTCGGCTGCTGACCCGCATGTCGAGGGATCGAGTCCCGGCTGCATTTTTCATGAAGGCAAAAATGTTGTAGGCCCATGTGAGTCTTTTATAATCATATGGCATTTTGGCGCGTTTTCAAACCCCACATACAAATAAATCCAATCGATCAAAATTGTGGGCTACACACATGTGGTGTATATTCAAGGCCTCGAAATGTTCTTTAGTCATCAGCCTGACGCCTGACTACGTCCACTGCAGGGCAAAGGCCTCTCTCATGTTCCGCCAGTTAACTTGGTCCTGTGCTTTATGCTGCCAAAATATACCCGCAAACTTTTTAATCTTATCTGTCCACCTACCCTCCTGTGTCCCCCTGATCCGCTTGCCTTCTCTGGGAATCCAGTTAGTTAGGGCCAAACCTCATAAGCGCGAAAATGCACGCGACAGCGACGAGCGATGCGACGTAGATCGTCTTCGCGCGATCAGTCGCTAGCGCAGGCAAACCTCATTCACGCGACGGCTTCGGCGAGCGAACTTCACTGTTGCTGGCATGAGGCCGTCTACTCGCACCAAGAAAACCGCGTAGTGAGCGGTATGCAATTAAAAATAAAGTATATTGTTGTGTAATGGAACGGAAGTGTTTATGAATGCCTTGCAGCACTTTTCTTTTTGTATGCACATGCGTAAATATTGCGTTATTTCTTGTTGCGCACACGTGACTCGGGCAGGGTCACGTGCACCTATGTAGTCCTTGTCTTTCCCGGTATTTCGCTATTGGCTGCTTGAGCCCAGCACTTCCGGGTGATGAGCGACGGTTTCCAAATCTGGAGAACCGAGCGATCGCGCGAAAACGAAGCACGCGACACGTCGCGCGAACGCCCTGTTTCGTCGCTCAGCGTCGCTCGTCGCTGTCGCGTGCATTTTCGCGCTTATGAGGTTTGGCCCTTAATGAAGAGCGATTATCCTGTCTACGCGCTGCCTGCCCGCCCATGTCAATTTCCTCTTAGATTTCAACTATATTCTTAACCCCCGATTGTTCCCTAATCCACTCTGCTCTCTTTTTGTCTTTTAAGGTTACACCTACCATTTTTCTTTCCATTGCTCTCTGCGTCGTCCTCAATTTAAGCTCAACCCTCTTTGTAAGACTCCAGGTTTCTGCTCCGTAGCTAAGTACGGGCAAGATAAAGCTTTTATATACCTTTCTATTGAGGGATAGTGGCAATCTACCTGTCACAATTTGAGAGTTCTTGCCAAATGTGCTCCACCCAAATTCTCATTCTTCTAGTTACTTCTATCTCGTGGTTCGGCTCCGCGGTTGTTGCCTGCCACAAATAGACATAGTATTTTACAACTTGAAGTGGACTATTACCGATCTCGAAGCGCTGCTCTCTTCCCAGGATGTGTACATTACTTTCGTGTTTCTGCAGATTAATTTTAAGACCCACCTTTCTGCTCTCCTTGTCTAACTCCGTAATCGTGAGTTGCAATTTGTCCCCTGAGTTACTCAGCAATGCAATGTAATCGGCGAAGCACAGGTTACTAAGGTACTCTCCATTAACTCTTATCCCTAACGGTTCCAACTCCAGGCCTCTGAAAACCTCCTGTAAGCACGCGGTGAATAGCATTGCGGAGATTGTATCCCCGTGCCTTACACACCCTTGACGATTGGTATTCTGTTGCTTTCTTTATGAAGCACTATGGTCGCAGTTGATCCCCTGTAGTTTGTATATGCTTCATCGACGCAGATTCCGCAGTGTCTACATGACGGCCGATATTTCTACTGAATCAAACGCCTTCTCGTAGTCTATAAAGGCTATGTATAGTAGTTGGCTATATTCTGAGCATTTCCCTATTACCCGATTGTTAGTATGAATGTGGTCAATTGTTGAGTAGCCTGTTCAAAATCCTGCTTGTTCCGTTGGTTGATTGAATTCTATTTTCTCAACTATGTTAGCAATTACCTTTGTGAATGGCTTGTATACTACAGAGAGCTAGCTCATCGGCGTTAAATTTTTCAAGTCCTTGTCATCTTATGTATTAAGATGATGTTGGCATTCTTCCAAGACTCCGGTCTTCTTCCTGTCAGGAGACACCTCGTAAACAGGGTGGCCAGTTTTTCTAACACAATCTGTCCTCCATCTTTCAGCAGATCTGACATTACCCGATCCTCACCAGCAGCTTTGCTTCTTTGCATGCTCTCCAAAGCTTTTCCGACCTCTATCATTACTGGTGGGGTGTCATCTGGGTTACTGCTAGTTCTTATAGTATTAAAGTCGTGGTTGTCCTGGCTACTGTACAGATCTCTGTAAAACTCCTCCGCTATTTCAACTATCCTATCCATATTGGTAGTTATTTTGCCTTCTTTGTCCCTTAGTGCATACATCCGGCTATTGCCTATCCAAAGTTTCCTCGTCACTGCTTTGACGCTTCCTCCGTTTTTCAGAGAGTGTTCAATTCTCTCCATGTTATACCTTGTTACATCGGATACCTTACCCCTATTAATCAACTTCGAAAGCTCTGCCAGTTCTATTTTGTCTGTTCTACTTGAGACTCGTGCTTTGACGCTTCTTAATGAGATTCTTCATTCCCTGGGAAAGCTTGCCAGTGTCCTGTCTAACTGCAGTGTCTCCAACTTCCACTGCACACTCCATAATGATACTCGTCAGATTACCATTCATTGTATCTACGCTAAGCTGGTTTCCTCAATAAAAGCAGAGTACCTGTTCTGAAGCGGGACTCTGCATTCCTGTACTTTCCGTCTCAGTGCTAGCTCATCGATTGGCTTCTTACGTATCAGTTTGTCGTTTAGGAGAATTCGAGACCGTACCACTCTATAATCACTGCATCGTACCTTGCCAACCACTTCCACATCCTGCACGATGCCTGGGTGTGCACTCATTATAAAGTCTATTTCGTTCTTGTTTTCGCCATTAGGACTCCTTCATGTCCAGCTTTAGTCACTGTGCACGGTAACAAGGTTTGGTCAGGCGAAGGAAATGGGCATATGATTGTCTTTCAAAATGGAGTGTGCGGCAAGCCGGTGTGTAATATTTGAAAAATGTGGTCGCCGTGGTCTACTGTAGAGTTGGCGAACTTGTTTGCACGGTGTAAAAAAGTTGAGCCTGTTTCTGGCATTTTTAGGTACAGGGCGATATTCAAACACACCAGGCGGACTGAGCCGGGCCTGTGCAGTGCTCTAGCTCACCAGGTCAATATGTTAAGTTTATATTTCGGCATATGTGCACATAACCAGAAGCATTTTCACAGTGTTACAACCTAATACAATGCTGTCCCTCAATTTAATTTAATAGCAGAAAAGCTATTTGAACTTTTATTTAAACAATCTGTGTATTCAATATTTGAAGTTGTGTATCCTTTTAAGTGTTTGAAAACTGGCAGCCACAGCCACAGATGCCGTGTTCAGACTTGAAAACCTATTTTGCGGCCTAGCCGCAGAATCACAAAAATGGACTAGCCAACAAAAGGCCACACATTACCTCATAGTAAATGGCAGCAACATAGTTCCATTTTGAGCAGCATAGAAAACTCTATTAGTGTAATTCCACCACTGTATGACATGACCCCTGCATTACATGTTGTCAAGACATTTATTTCCACATCACAATGACATGAATCTTCACGTACCAGATACGGACAGTTAACATATGCACTATACAGTAGAAAAGAATTTTAAAATGAACTCATGACCACTATGGTATTCAAAATGAGGTGTAATTGTTCCCGCCAATCATGTTTCCGCCCATGGAGCCACCTCCATAATTTCCTCCTGAAAGAAAAAGAAGCATGTAATCAACACTATAGCAAGTTCAATGCTATGAAAGATGTGACTTTTCGTATTAATGTTACAGCTTTTCCTAGTCATATGAAAGACAAGACCATGGTACCTGTTACATCACCCCATGCCAGTGCGGCACAACTGTCGCAGGCAAGCAGGATTGGCAGAGTGGTTGCATCACCAGAGGCACTAACATTGACACCGTAACTCAAGTGAAATGGGCACAGACGTTGCGTAGCAACTATAATAGGGGCGAGAACCAACAATGTGTGACACATGATCATATGTGGCCGTATAGCTCATCCCCATGAACATGTGTTAAAGTGGTATACGAGGCATTTATGCGGGCAGTTTTTTATGCTAGAAGCACCACTGCTAGCTTGCCATATCAATCTACAGCAAAACCTTACTAATTTGAACTCTGAGTGACGTCAAAATTCTACTTAAGAGGAGATGTGGGTCGAAAAACCAAAATTTTTTTCGAAAAAGTCCATTTTGTGTTTTCTTGTATTTTGTATTCTTCCACGCCTCCTCCTTAATATATTAAAAAAATCAAAGCTGAGAATCAACTAGAAGTTATCGAAAAATACAATTAAAGCACTCGCGGTGGCTCATAAAAGTGCGAAATTACCCGATTTTCACACATGTGGCACTTCCCTCTACGGCATCGCCGGCTCTTCAAATTTTGCGGGCATGTAGGCCTAACCCTCTTCCCTCAGAGTCCACTTCGGCAGAGTGGCATTCACGCTAAAAATCGTTTTGCCACTGCATTCTAGCGAGGCGAGTGGGCCTTCGATGTCACGTGGTATGATCGGAGCCCTGCCATTGGTTGCGAGCACTTTTTTCGTTCTGCGTTTGCCAAGACATTGACGAACGCAAGCACCCGAGTTATAATTTCCGCGCAATGGATGCCGGTGAGAAACACTACTTTCGTTCACGAAAGTTTATTACGCGGCACCAGCAAGAGGGAAGGCGCCCCAAATGCAAGTAGTGAGCGCCCGCGAGTGGTTCATCTGCAGCTAGGCCTAGCTGCGGCAGCAGCGACGCACCACATTTGGGTTGTTCAAGCTTCATTCCTAGCGTCGATGACTTCGTCAAGGCTTTAGAGTGAAAGATGTTCGCCGAAAAAAGCAAGTATCAAGACAAACACGGAAACATATTAGTGGGACCGAAGCGATGCAGAACCTTGTCAGCGGCGCAGTATGCCCCAACTGCGGGCAGTGCGAGCAGTCCATTCGAGTAATGGCAAGCAGACTATAAAGACTGGCATTGTTCTCAGAACTTTAGCGCCGAAATGACACATGTGCTGCAACTGTTGCTTCGTCCACGTACACGTCAAGCCGCGTGTATCTGCCAGGCAGTGGAAGCGAGGAGACGTCCGCTAGCGGCAGTGCACCAACCAGCTTCGCTGTGAGCGTGAAGTCTGTGGTCGCACTGCGTGCGATCGGCATCAGACACGAGCAGCTTGTGGGGTTTTCTGCCATCATTGGCATTCAAAAACCAGTGTGTCACAAGAACTGCCATTGGCAAAAAAAAAAACAAAGTGCATACCGCCACCGCCGCCGAAAACCTCACACGAGCCCAAGAGCAACAGCCCATCGCCGCAGTACCCTACCAGAAAAAAAAAAAAAGGCCCGTCGGGAAGAGGCACCTTGCAGAGACTGTAAGGGTGCAATAAATAGTGCTGGATTATTTTTAAACTATCGACCTTCCCAAGATAGCTTTGTTGACATTCTCTGTGAATTTCTATGCAGATTGGTTGAAGAGTAGTTGTTTTTGAACTTTCAAACCGCTTTTTTCCAGTTCCCTATTTTTGGCATCTTTAGAGCTCGTGCACTATAATTTGTACGCTTTACCTAACCAGATTGCAATGAAACTTGGCATGCTTAAAGTTTAACATGTCCCGAATTCAAATCAGTAGGTCTATAAACTTTCAGAGGTCTCCAAAACATATTCAGCTAGATAACTCCAGAAGCTTGTTCCTTGAGTATGGTAAAACTCAAACTCAGCATTATAATTTTTTGTCTAGGCTAGCACACAAATGTTACACAATGTTTCTTTGCTTTATTGAATCATGCAATTAATTAGGAGCAACATTTGCTATTTTCAGAGCTTTCTTGTGCTTACTACGATTACCTAAGCTTACATAAAAATGCATGGTCAGCAAAAAGTTAACTGAAGAGCCATAAAAATAAAAGCAGATTTGAAAAAAAGGAGCTCAGCTCAAACTAACTGGTGAAAGTTTCATTGAGCTCTCACAAATATCTGAAGAAAGTTTTTCGAGGAGCATCTCCCCCCTTAAGTCGAGATATTTTCATGGTCCCGTGCTTTGCAATGCATGTCTGAGAGGATAAGTTTAAGCAATGGTCATCACCAGTACGAATAATTTGAAAACTTAGGCTGGCTTGTGCTAATCCCAGATCTCGATTTTTCCACCACAAGTTCGTGGAAACGATGGCCCATGAGAGCCATAAGGCAATGCAACACAGCAACACTAAAGAGTGGCAACTAAATCATTGCAGCCTTTCTACTTTCCGGCAGGCAAAAAAAAAAGAAAGAGGAAAAGGACAGGCAATTGCTAGCCACCATTCGAGTGTCCTAAGCGCTGCCTATGCCCCTTTGCTCCAAGGGAGGAGGGGTCTTAGAAAGCTAAAAATCGCGAAAAAATAGACTTTTCGAAGCTAACATTTTCAGAAATTGTACCTATTTTTGCACGTATTTGACAAAATTCTAGCTCCTCGTGTCATTATTTCTGGCGCAAGATCAATTTAATATCCCTGCGAGATGAATGTGGGCGCAAAATAACGCTAAAATCTTGCTTTTTCCGGGACGAACTGTTGCCATTACACAATAGCTATCGTGTTCATTTTGGTCTCATTTGAAAGGGTCGTTCTTCAATTTCCCGCCACCGCTGGCTCGCCTTGCTCATTGGTTGTTCAGCAAAAGCGCATTATCAAGAAGCACTAGCGCACGAATATGTTGGCTGCTTGGGGCACATGACAAAACCTAGGCATCTGATTGGCCAAGTGGCGTTTCTGGCGTCAGCTTCACTATCGTGATGCACACAGAAATGTACCATTTTGTCACGGTGCTACTGACTGCCTGCAGCAGTAAAGAAGTTTCATGCCACAGTGATTTGTAAAGCGGATGTGGCAATATTCGCTCGCAGTGAACTTCAGAGAGCCTATGGCTCAAGACAACGAGGATAACGAACTCGCCGCGGGAGACGGCAGTCGTTGAATCCCCAGTGTAGGCATAACTTGCGTACGAGCTCGTTGGTTGCAGACAACGTTACCAAGAGTGGTTGTGTTCTGCAGCCTTATCAGATAAAGGACGGCACGTTTAAAAAACAGAAGTGAAGCTAAAGAGACCAATCATTGTAGTGACTGAACAGAAGGTCAGTCTTATCGCTACACGCACCGATGAATTTCTGACTGGTGGTTATTTTTATATTTTAGTAGGAACAATATTGTTATCCCAATTAAATAATGAACTAATGAAGCTACAGAAAAAATAACATTTTCAGAATCGGGAGAACGAACTGAGTAAGCATGCCAACTTTTGTCACATTTGGTTCAAAAATAGACAAGAGCTTTAAGACCCATCTCCCAAGTCTTTGCGACGAAAAAAACACCAAAAAAACTTATTTTGCAGACCAGTGATTTTCAATCTCTTTATATCATCCTGCACCTTCCAGCAAAAAATGAACTCAAAATGACTCGTCGTTAAGGGGAGACACTCCTCGAAAGAACTTAACTTTATTTCTAGTCATAGACACTAGAAAATTTTGTTATAGTTTTTCATGGAGAATTCAAATATGCAATCATTTTTTGTGTAGCTGCTAGAGTTATGCCATGCACACTAGCAAAAAGTTGCATGTTTTGTGGGTACTCTTTTATGAACTTGACTTTCTCTATAAGCACTGTCTGATCTTATTTTACTCTTATTTTACTTGAAACAACAACCTAATATTTTCACAATTATTTCTGGTAGGCATTGCAATTTGAAGTAGGTATTTGCATTCCGCATGTGCTGAAGAATATGCGTGCGAAGTTTCATTACTATACAATAAGTGTAAGTGTCTAAAAGGCTACCCAGAAAACGTGAAATTGTCAAAAAAATAGGAAACCGTTTTTTTTTTTTGCATCATATTAGGCCACAATAAAAAGCGGCTTCCACTGAATGCTCGAAAGACCGAGAATCGCACAGAATTGTGAAAGTTGGTCATGGCCTGCACCTATAGCGCGTGCTGCCAGAACTGCCTTCACGTTTACAGCAAAGCTATCTCGCGAGCTGCCGCTGTCGAAACGAGCGCTCGTCCCTTGGTTCCTGACCAAAGTAATACGTCTCGACGCGTGCGTGAATGAAAGTAGATTCAGGACAATCGGTATTTTCACAGCACAGTACGAGGAATGCTGAAAGCCCTTTGCGCTTTCCAGCTACCACTCAGACGCCAAGTTTCCGTTCGCGGCAGGTTGGGAATTGCGCACCCACCACAAGGCCAGTCAGCGCATTGATTTAGTAAAGCTGCGTGTTGGCAGTAGCAGCACCTACTGGTCTACATTCACTCTCGAAGAATCTGCTCTTCATTTGGGATGCACCGACGATTTACACGGCAGCAGCTATTTCACAACCACTGTCGTCGCGGGGTTCGGTGTCAGTGTTAGGCCTATCTGAAGTTTGAGCATCGGGGCGTTGGTCGGTGTTCACAGTCTGAGAAGCGTCCGCGCCGTTTCCCTCGATACTTGGGGCAAGTTCTGAACTTTCGATTATCTAGACTGCACTTCTTGGGGCTTGCCATGATGCCAAACTGCAGAGAAACGCCGAACTCAAAGGGGGGGAGGAGGTGGAGCACACCGCCGACCAATGGTGGCCTCGCGCTGCTTGCCGCGATATTCAAAACGCGTGATGTATGCACTGTTTTTTCTTGTTTTTGTTTATGTTTCATGAAGATACGACACTAGCTACTTGTGAATTGTGAAGGGGAAGGCATTCACAGCATGCGCGCTTGAATGCAAATGGCCGCCAACGCGTCGTTTTAGCAACAAGGCGTGAACTACTGTATTTACTCGCGTTATTTTTGCACTCTCATAATTCTCGCGCCCCCACATCGTCCAAGAATAGGATTTTGTTTTTCTTTGAGTAATTATTACACCCCCAAAAACTGCAGCAATAATGTCATCTGCTCATTCCAGCCACTGATGATATAGCGCGCCATCTCTTAAGAGGAGAAGTGGGTCTTTTAGACCGAAAATTGCAAAAAAATATGGTTTATTGAAAATGCTATATTTGAATTCTCCCACTATCGCTGCACAATCTCGCCAATTTTCACGTGTATTAGATTGGCAATTTTGCCATGAGAATTTCCTGCGACGTTAGTGAGCTGAAGTTTTGGCGCTGGACGCGTGAAAATGTGGCTTTTTCGGCGCCGTGGTGTTGCCGTTTTATGCTTGCTACAGCAGCCGTCTTGGTCGCATTCGAAAGAGCCGCCCTTTTTCTTTCATATCCCACCACGCTTATTTTAATCTACTCAATATGCACGCTGCGAATCCGCGTAAACAAAAAGCCCCCTCGCGTGAGCCTATTGGTGCGGTAAGCACACGTGACTAAATTGTGCCTTCAGATTCGCCGGGCTTCCCGAGCTGTCTGCTGCGTGCGGCAATGGAGCGCACGTGAAGCGCGAGTGTATCTCGCTCGCATGTCATTGTTCTCGTCGGCTTCCTGAACTCGCGCGAGCTAACGAGAAATTGGAGCAAGCGTTTCTCAAGTCTGCACATTCAGGCATGCCTCCGAACCAGCCTGACGAAGCGTGCCGCAGCCACCGATGTTCTCAGCCACGTTTTGAACCTGGCTTGAACCTTTCATCATGCCGAAGCCGTATCGCAAGTTCCGCACCGCTAACAAGTTTTAAAAAAAGTGCAAGAAATCTATGGCAAAGAGATAATGTCACGAGTATATGCGACACGCACGTAGTAAAGAACGGCGCGGCGACGGAGCACGATCCGTCGGATGAAACGCCGACATCTCCGCCTGTTTCCCTGGCCACCTCGGACAACGCCGGCGATAGACAGCGCATAAGGAAAGATAACCTTTTGAACCTTTTTGCACCAACCTTTTTGCAACAGCAGAAAGTGAGTGCCGATAAGATCAGCTGCTTATCTGCAACTTGGGCGAGCGAGCGCAAGCTGCGAATGCTGGCGAGGACTCTGACCCATCGGCGGCTACCTACCCGATTGTCAACTTATCTGCGATAAACAAGTTTCTTGAAAGAACGGCTAAATGCCGGACATGCAGTGGGACAATTTCTATTGAAAAAGGTGAGCGTGAATATGTACTTGCGATGAAGCTGATTTCAGAGTGCCGCAACTGTGGACTTGTTGACAGCCAGTGGAGCTTTAAGAGGGTACCCACCCAGGCTGAATGCGCTGCATTTGAAGTTAATATCCACGCGTCTCGTGCCGTGCAAAGCACAGGGAATGGCCAGACAGCCCTAAACGACATCTATGTAATGGTAATTTCTCACAGGGGACTTCACCAGAAAAGCTATATCAGAGCCATTTGAAAAATAAACTGAATCCTGCGGCAACAAGAGCTGCAGACAAGGTCCTCTCCGATTGCGCCATGTCAGTGAAAACATTATACCAAGATCTGTGCTTTGACAACCCAGGTAATGTGGCCATATGTTATGATGGCACATGGATGACCAGAGGCCACCTGTCGCACATTGGTGTGCGTGCTGTTATAGAGCTGTTTTCTGGCTATGTTGTCCTGTCAAATTTTTGTGCCAACCGCAAGGGCACACCACCAAAAGAGCACCCTAATTACTTGGTTTGGCAGTCTACGCACATCTGCCAAAAAAATACTCAGTGCAAACCAGGGCACATGGAAGTGGAGGCGGGAGTCACTCTTTGAGCACTCAATTTCCCGCCACAGCTTCCGGTACACAGTGAGGCAGTGTGATGGGGACAGTAGATCATTCCGTGCTGTATAAGAATCAACGGTCTGTGATTTCATACAGGTTCAAAAAGAGGACTGTATAAACCATGTCCAAAAACGAATCGGTACCGCACTACGCAATCTTGTTCAAAAGCATAAAGGTTCTGGCAAAACACTAAGTGGAAGAGACCGCTTGACAGGTGATGTCATAGAGAAATTGTCAAGATGCTATGGCTGGGCTCTGAAGTCCAATGTTGGTGACTTAAATGCAACACACCGGGCAGCCATGGCCACATATAATGTGACATCGACTGAAGAAAGGTCCGACCACACCTTGTGCCCAAGTGGCAGTGACTCATGGTGCAAGAAGAATGCTGCTGCTGCAAGAGGAGAACCGCTGCCAAGACACACCTAGAACTTCCCACAAAATGTCCATGATGCACTACTTCCAGTCTACGAGCTACTTTATAACAAGGAGCTGCTAAACCGCTGCCAAAGAGGCAAGACACGAAATGCAAACGAGGCACTCCATTCTGTCACATGGTCTCTAATGCCTAAAGAGAAGCATGCTTCACTCATAGCTGTTGAGATTGCAATTGCTGAGGCCATGATGCGTTTCAATTCAAGAATGAACGAAGCGTCTACACATATCCTCAAAGAACTTCAGCTAGAGCAAAACTGCATGAGCGAGCGACGGGCAGAAGAGATGAATTCTAGTCGGATCATGAGTGCCGAGCGGAAGCATTCACCATCTTCCAGGTTCCTGCAGCAAGCAAAGCGGCGGCAACAACAAAAGTGTGACAAAGACAACTGCCCTGGTGCTTTCCGAGGCATTTATATGCAAAGAGAAGCATTTGTGTTTGTGTAGAATTCCTTGAATATACAGAGCTTTGTTTTTTGCCATTTTCTCAGTTTGTTTTTTTTTTTTGGCCACCTTTCATTCTTCTGACAAGCACTTCTCAGCTTTGGTACACTGGAATTTGATAATTTTTGTCTTGCTGAGAAGCTGAATGCTTGGTGAGCGCAATAAAGTGCCATATGCAACTATAGGACATCACAAAATTTTAGAAAAAAATACAAAAATTATCGTTCTTTGACAACGGAAGAATGAACATCTAAGCTTCATAACTTTTGTTTCAGGAAAGCTAGAGCCATGAAACTTTTTGCACTCATTGCTAATTGTAGAATGCAATGACATTTAATTCAGCAAGATCAGTACAGCCAATTTACTGAAAAAGTGATCAAAATAACTTAATGGCTAATTAAAAACAAAATGGTAAGAGGTACAAAAAAACCGAGTTCATATTTGACATCTGCACATGTAAATACACCTTCTCATAAGTTTTCATCACCCTAGCTTAAGCGGAGACACAGGCTTAGGCCAAAAATCGCAAAAAAATGACTTTTTGAAGCTAACGTTTTCGGAATCTGTACTTGTTTTTGCACCTATCTGAGAATTTTCTAGCTTCTTGCGTCGTTATTTTCGCACAAAATCAATTTATAATATCCCTGTGAGATAAATGTGAGCGCAAATTGACGCTAAAAGCTCGTCTATTCCGCGTCGAACTGTTACCGTTACACACAAGCTATCGTGTTCATCTTGGTCTCGTTTGGAAGGGTCGTTCTTCATCTTTAATTATCCACCACCACTGGCTCGCCTTGCTCATTAGTTTTTTTTTTTTAGCAAAAACGTGTCATCAAGAAGAACTAGCACACGATTCAATTGGCTGCTTGGGGCACGTGACAAAACCTAGGCATCCAATTGGCCAAGGGGCGCTTTCGGCGTCTGCTTCACCATCGTGATGAGCACGGACATGTGCCATTTTGTCAAGGTGCTACTGACTGCCTGCGGCAGTAAAGAGGTTCCGTGCTACAGTAATTTGTGAAGCGGGTGTGGCGGTCGTTCGTTCGCTGTGAACTTCAGAAAGAGCCTCGCTGTGGCTCTGGACAACGAGGATCACGAACTCGACGCGGTCAACGGCCGTCACCGGTGTAGGCCTAACTCACGTACGAGCCGTTGGTTGCCGACAACGTTACTGAAAACGGTTGTGTTTTGCAGCCTCGTCAGTTAGAGGACGGCAAGTAAAAGACAGAAGTGAAGCTACAAGAGATATGAATCTTTGTAGAGAGGGAACGGAATTGCAGTCTTATCGATAAACGCGCCGATGCGCTGTTCCCCCCGCCCGACGAAAAGACTGCGCGGCGGGTTGTCAGAGTGGAGTACGCCATGCGTCAACGAACAACAGAGTCAATCTGTTCACGCTGAACATGCTCGCCGCCCCCGCAAAAGAGGCTATTGGCAACTGGTAGACTGCTTTTAACGACGTGTTCGCAACGTTGTCACGATCTCCGCTCAAAAATTCGGCAGTCTTGCATGAAAATGAAACTAGCACCTCTGCACTCGCGTAGCCTCGAAATCGATGAGCGAGGGAACAACTTTGGTATGCGACATTTACGGGTAACTCATTCTGGACAAGCAGGAAAACATTGCCGTATTACTGTATAGCGGATTACGCACGCACATTTGTCGCACATCGCCGTCAGTAGTCACTGAACTGATAAGCGGCCTCACCGCAGACTAACACACGGCGACAACTTGCTACAGGACTAGAAGAAAGGACACGCTCGTGCAAACTATCAGTCCTATTACATTGCCCGTGCATATTACCTGACTAAAGGTATGTGTGCCATGATATTTTTCCCACGGAACGGCAAAATAAAGTTTTAACAGCATTATATTCTTGAAGCACAGATTTTGACCACTGTCTTTTGCTTGTTCGGTAAAAGGGGACCTAGGACAGCTAGAGCTCTAATTGTTTTTGCACAATGTAGCTAAATGTACACAAAAACAATGCTGGAAGCCTATTTTTGATGGGCAGCTTCTTTATTTACTTTAATATAAAAGTTTGTATTTGGTTACATGCAATGAACTTTACTGTGCTGCAATTCAAAAAGTACTCGTTCAATTTTCGATCAGCTTCCAGTGTTGCACTCCTTAGAATTACGTGGCCATTGACATATAAATGAATGCTAGAAAGCCTAAGGACACACATTTTTACAGTTAAAAATGTTAGGATTATTTTTTTCATTTTCTCAAAATGGCAATTTTTCACACCCTGCATGAAAATTACTGCAATACATCAGAAACTATTACAGATAGCAAAATTTTTTTTTTGCATCATGAAGCTATATTTTGGAGCACACAGCATAGGAAGCAGATTTTGATTTCTCTTGATGCAAGTTTTTTAAACTAGTCTTTTCTGTGACCACACAATGGCCACATTCAGAGCTATGAAGTTTAGTGTACTGTAAAGTAAGAATTAATTACCCAATCAAAAAAGTGCTTCCTATGTTTTGTCTTATGCTTTCTACTATCAATCCCTATGGCATTTATAAATTTTTGATAGGTGCATATTTTTCTATTGTGGTAAGAATAGAAATTGTTATCTTGATTATTTAATTAACCAATGAAGGTACAGAAAAAATCAATCTTTAGAATCAGGAGAACAAACTAAGCAAGCATGCCAACTTTTGTCACATTTGGTTCATAAAATTAATGAGAGAGTCCTAAGACCCATGTACCCCCTTAAATAACAAGATGCCTGATGGCTAAGTGTCTCTTCGCCCCTTAAAGCACCAAGTGTACTATTGCACGGAGATTCAACCTGATACCCCTGTCACACAGGCACCCGCGAAGACCGTTTAACTCCCTCGTCCTTACGACAACGAAGATGCGGTCCGTGTCACACGGCCAGCCTTACGCAAACGAAGGTAAACGGAGAGTTTCGCAAAGGACCTTCAACAATCTCCCTTCGCAGCGAAACGAGGTACTTTCGTCCCCAGCAGTCTAGAGGTCAGAGAAAAATTTTGAGCACTAAGTGGCCGCAGTGAAAGAATAATACATTTTGGCAATCTTAAACGTTCTTTCGTTGTACTACTCATTCACAACGCGTGTTTGTTTACATATATTTACACCCGCCAGAGTTCACTTACTCTAACACCGATGCTCTACACTCCGCGCCTCGCACGTGGTGCCTCGCAAGTCGGGCCGGCCGGCGCCATTGAAAAATATTTCGTCCATGCGTGTGGTTGTGGTCGTCGCTGTGTCACTCATGGCTGAAGAACACAAAATGTGCGCTCACGAGGCAAGGAAGCACAAGAACTTTTGCACACAGGCATAAACACAGGCAACAAAACAACTAAAAGCACAATGTGGCCAGCGTCACTATCAGCATCGCTACAATTAGCAAATTCGTTTTTATTTGAAAATATTTTTATGGTTTATTAGCCTCTTACCTCCTTAATAGTGTTTTTTGTAAAAACTATAACGAGGATTCACAAAAAAAATCAATAGAGATGAAATTAGAATACTTTTCCGAAAATCAAACAGCGCCAGCTGAGCCCCCTCGCGCCAACTGTAACAACCTTTTCATTGCCGTGTGACATTGCCACAACTCCTTCTCCGTCGAACCACATAGGGGAGATTTACGTTGAAGGTGTTCAATGGAGTTTAGTGGTGGCCGTGTGACAGGGGTATAAGCCTAGCCAAAGTGGCCAGCGCGCATTGCGGCGTGTTTTGTATGTTGTGTCGGTAATCTTGGCACGTTATGGGGCGATATTGAAGCTACAGGGCCACTTCAAGTTGCAAGTGATAGATCATCCACTAAACAACGGCAACAGGGCCGCTGGTAGGCCCTTCGGAGTCGACGAGTTTTGTGTTCGCTACTGGTGACGGCAGCTGAAAGCCACCAAGGCACGTTGGGCCTGCCGTGTGCCTAAAACTGGGATCGATGATAAACTATTTGTTCAGAAGGAAACTGCGGACGATTCTGTTGAATAGCCATCAGCCCAATACTGACGTCCTACGCTTACCTTTTGAGGGCTCCTGTTGAGTGATGAACGCTACCGCTACGCCCGCAACGCCCACAAGCTTTGCATATGGTATTCTAATTCTCGACTATTTGCTTCCACTTTTTGTGTCTCAAATAAATCTTGCCTTGTGTTGAACCTGTGCTTTTATTGTTGAGGTAAGTTTTAATTAGTACTGCTCAAAGCTTGCTGTTAGTTGCTGGTGTGAGAATCCCGATTTGCGGCCACTTCGTTTTCTTTTTCGCTCTGTACGTTTTTGTGGAAAGTTTTCCCGGCGTAATTCTCGCACCCCCCAACTTTGCATTGGTTTTCCGGCACAAAAAAAAAAGTGCGAGGATTATGCGAGCAAATACAGTACGCCAATTTTGGGGCATTTCTCACATCACCGCTCCCCACTTCGAAGCATTTTTAGATAATTTCTCATGCGAATTTCAGCCTGATATTTTCAGAAGTAAAATATGCCAATACAACCGGAATTAAACAAGAAAAAATTTTCCGGAAAACCACGACTTTTCGACCCGCGTCTCCCCTCAGGTCAAAACATGTGCAAGTTTTGTAGTTTTGCGATCGAAATCAGAGATGCGGAACTATGCTCGAAAGTTCCGCACACTACACAAATTCGGCAAGTGACAGAAAGAAATGTGCTGTGCAGCCCAAGGAGTCATCAAAACCAGCGGCGGCTACGGCGGCAGAGCTGAGCGCGACAGAAGACCGGCAGGCGTTGCGATGCAGATGCCCGACACAATGACAGCCTTCAATCGTCACAACTGCTACCAATGGCGACACGCACCCAGTGTGCCATAAATCATCGCAACTGCCGACGAAGACATCTACAGATCTCTGTGGAAGGGCACAACAGATTCCGCGACAAATCGGCGCTGCAACACAAGCGATCGCAATGGCGACCATGGTGCCAACGGAATCTGCTGATTGCAGTGGTACTTGAACAAGGCGCCAGAAAACAACGTCGCCACTGGTGATTACGACAGCAGAGAATGCTGCTGCAGCAGATCTCGCAGCTGGAGAAAGCGTGACTGCGACTGCTGCCTGCAGTACTTCAAGTATGCGTGATCGAGCTGCGAGGATAGACGTGACATTTTTAACATGGGCTGACCGGGAACTCGTCAAGCGTCGCGCACAGCAAAAAGCAGCGGAATTTCCTTCGGGCTCGGCAACCGATCACAAAATTAGTGTTCCTGCAAGTCAGCGTGGCATCGAAAGTTCGTCAGCCTCAACGCACGCCATGGTTGACCTCGACATAGTTGACCTCGACATAGAAGAACGAATGTTCTTCTTGCCAAGTGTGTCGTGGTCAGTTGACTGAAGCTTCACTGCAGCAACTGCGGAGAAGTTGGTTCGAAATGGAGCTCGCGACAGGTTGGTGGCAGTATGTCATGGGCGGCCATTTTTGGCGACACCGCGTCACGGCAATTAACGGACGCCGTACTCCCCCACTGACGGTAAGAATGGCGGGCGCATGAAAGGGAGCCGAGAAGTGCAGAATGGGGTGCTCTTCTTAGAACGTCGCGGCCGACGGTTGATCCTTTTGTAACTGCAGCGGCGTCTGCAAGGTCGTAGAAGGCCGCGATGTACCCCGAACAAGGATTAGACTACGAGACGCACCGGCTGAGAGCCAAACGGTTTGACCGTTCCCACGGGGAAAAGCGTGGGAAAACCTCTGGTGGCCAAGCCGTACGACAACAACCCAACAGGTTGTCACTCTCGCTAGTTGAGGGCCCTCTCCCAATTAAAAAAAGGTGGGGTCAAACTATTTTTGGGGCGGAGTTTCCATCAATTAAACGCACATGATTGGACCCATGTAGAGGTCTTTTGTCCCCAAGGAAGAGAGCGAGGAGACACGAGGGGGATTTAAGCGCAGGATTTTGCCCTGCTAGGCAGACTAGTCGCTGACCAACATGGTGTAGAAACAGATAAACAAGCATCTCTTCTAGAGTGTGGCTCTGTATCGGCTGGCCACCTAAACTTAGCCGTTCGTCTAGTTGTAACGCGATATTAACGTCTGCAACGTAGACATCGGGACTTCGCCTCGAGTTAGCTCAACCTGCTCGAAGTCGCCTGCAAGCACTAGCCTCCCGGAGCCACCAGCGCTGCAAAACCGCAGACATCGCAGTCTTGCCAGAACTCTTTGACTTCTCGCATCCGATCGTCGGGGACGCAACGCGGCCGGTCATCACACGTATGCCTTCACCTGTTTATATCTTCGAACTTTCTCCCCCGTAGTCTATTGGTGTTAGTTTGTGTAGTTTGTAATAGTTCTCTTGCGTAAGCTGATTTATTGTTTTTATATGTATTTTTAGTTGTATCAAGTGTTGATGTATTTTGTTAGTTGTATTGAAGTGTTGTATTAGATCCTGTGTGCTGCACTATCACTAGAGTAAAGTTTGTTTTGTTTTCTCACGTCTGATCTCTTCACTATCTCTGCTTGCGTACGGAACGAACCAACCTGCTGTCATTCCCAAGGCCAACTTCGCGCCGGCGACGCTAGAGTGGCAGCTTGTAACACAGTAGTAACTGCAACCAGTTCGAAATCGACGTTCGCATGGCATGTGCGCTTCAGAGCACTGGTTGATTGATTGATATGTGGGGTTTAACGTCCCAAAATTCAGAGCACTGGGAATGGTCAGACAGCTCTGAATGACATCTTTGCCACTATCGGTGTTTTACATCAGGGCCTTCAAACGAAAACGTAGCAAGAGTACTTGAAAATGAAGCTTCAGCCAGCAGAAACGAGAGCTTGTGCCGAACATTTGACTAAGTGTGCCACAGTGGTAAAGTGCCTCTACAAGGACCTCAATTTTGGCAACCCCGGTAATATTGCAGTCTGTCCCTTTTGATGGAAGCTGGCACACAAGAGGACACACCTCTCACATTGGAATAGCCACTGTGATAGAAGTTATTTCAGGTGATGTGCTAGACTAAGTAGTGCTTTCCAATTTTTGCCTCGGCTGTGAATGTGGTCCAAAACCCGAGAGCCAAGAATACTACTCCAAATAGAAATCCAAACATTCATGCCAGGAAAATACCTCATGCAAGGCTGGTCAAATGAAAGTTGAGGCAGCAATGATTTTATATCAGCACTCCCTTTCACCTCACGGCCTCATGTACACCACCATGCTTTGTGATAGGGACAGCCGGTCGTACAGTGCTGTAAAAAAAAAGCTAAGGTGTACGGCTTCATAAATGTTGAAAAAGAAGACTGCTCGAATCATGTGCAGAAGCACAAAAGGGACAGCAGCGAGCGCATCAGTGGCAAGGGCCGCCTCATGGGTGACTTCATCACAAAATTGACGAGTTATAACGGGTGGGCTCTGAAATCCCACTCTGGGAATGTGCACGAGATGCACAAGGCTGGGTCGGCTACGTATTACCATGTGACATCCACTGACGAGAAGTTCAACCAGAGGTTCTCTCCACACTGCCCCGAGTCTTGGTACAAGCATAATGCAGCCATGGCGAGAAATGAGCCCATCCCAAAAAGCGAGTACAACTTGCCAGAGGTCGTGAGCAATGCACTGTCTTGCACAAGAGGGAAGAAGCCGAATGCGAATGAGGCCTTGCATTCGGTCATTTGGAGCCTCTCACAGAAGGAAAAGAACGAGTCATTGTTCGCCTTTGAGGCTGCCGTGGCAGATGCAGTTATGCGTTTCACCTAGGGGAACAAGGAATCTAGTTCGCTTATTTTGCGTGAACTGCAGCTAGATCAAACGTGCACAGGTAACCAGCAGGCTGTTGAGAAAGACTATCGCTGTGCCGTCGGCTCAGAGAGGAAACGTGCGTCTTCAGCGGCGTTCCAGGCAGCCGCAAAAAAGCACAAGCAAAAGCCTGCTTCAGACTACTCCGCAGGGGCTTTCTGAGTGATTGTCAATACAAGTGCTGTGGCTTTCATGCATGAAATCCTCATTTTCACAACCTTTTCAGTTTTTTGCATTTGTTGCAAATACAAATTTTTGCGTGTTTTGAATTATCGGATGAGCACTGTGTGGCTAATACAGATTCAATTTTCTTGATTTTTTTGAATGATAGCATATTAGATTGTGCAAGAAAACCTTGATAGGCATTGTAAAATTTTAAATTTTCCAGAAATCAGCATTGAAAATTCAGAGCTAAAAGCTTCACAACTTTGGGTAAACTGTAGGTACTAGCATCAAATTGTATATTTGCACTATTTGAATATTCTGCAACATACAGGTTCAATGTAAGCTCTCTTGATGCATTACATTTTATGCAAGTCACATCCCAAATTTGTAAAATAAGAATAGTAACTTTCTTTTGGATTGATGTAAAGAAAATGTAGTTCGATATTTTGGAACAGTGTACAAAGATGAATATTCTCTGAAAAAATCATGTCTCTAGGCCTAATACTAATATATTTCACTATTGGTCTACTTAAGGGGGGACATGGGATCCAAGTGCATTGAGTTTAGTAGATTCCGTACAAAAAACTAAGCTTCCATTGCCCACGACCATCACAAAAAAGCATTGATTGATTGATTGATATGTGGGTTTTAACGTCCCAAAACCACCATATGACTATGAGAGATGCGGTAGTGGAGGGCTTCAAAATTTCGACCACCTGGTGTTCTTTAGCGGGCGCCCAAATCTGAGCACACGGGCCTACAACATTTTTGCCTCCATCAAAAATGCAGCCGCCGCAGCCGGGATTCGATCTCGTGACCTGCGGGTGAGCAGCAGAGTACCTTAGCCACTAAACTACCACGGCGGGTTGTTCATCACAAAAAAGCAATAAACGCTGATTAGGCCAAGCATATGGTTCCACATTTTGTAGGAGGTTTGTACAAGAAAACATGAAGACTGGGCGTTGAAAAGATTGCACTGAAGCACTAATCGAAGAGTAGCGCATGTGATACGATGTTGAGGTTTGCGGTGCAGAAAACAACGGTGACAAAAGTCTGCCGAGCTAGCACAAGTGTGCATAGAGGCAGCAAAGGCAAAACCTCGTGTCAGAAAGCCAAACAGCTTTTATACTGTCGAATGAGAGAACAAACACGATAACGATGTTTCTTCTTTGAGTAAACTACAAGTGCACTTGCTGAGGACCCAATTACATGTTTGAAGCAGAGCAGGCGCGGCCGGAACCATGCCGGCGCAAAGATTACTCTGACACCCAGGCAACCACCCTTCGTCACTCGGCACGCCTGCACAGACCTGCCGCAGTCTTTTTTTCTTTTTCCTCGCTCCAGTTCAGTAAGAGCGCGTCCAATTGCGACCTGAAAATAAGATACAAAGCGTCTGATCACGGCCAAGTTCGGGATGCGCCTATTAAACGCGGAAATAAAAAAAAATTAACTTCTCGCATCTAAAGTGGGAGTGTGCCTATTATGCGAGTAAATATGGCATTTGGCAAGTTCATTACTGTTATTAAATCTCATTTTTTGTATGTTCTGTTCATTTGAAAATTTCACAGGACCCCAATGACTTCAAATCACTGAGGTTTTACTGGACATATGGCATAACCTCAAAGCCGGATCCGGAGGACGGCTTCACTGAGTTTAGAGCGAAACCCCAATATACTCTGTGCGGGACCAACAGGGGGCGCCTTGAAAGGCGCGAGCAGCGCCACTTGTGTTGTGGCTGGCGCGCAACGCTGGCAGATTAGTGCGTGCTTCAACCAGAATTTCGAAATTTAAAGATATTGCATGGAGACAACCCTCCTCGATGCCACCATGAATAAATAGGAAAACATTCACGAAAGCGACCACACTTTTCTGCGTTAGTGAGCACTTTGCTGCCCGTCGCCAGGAATGACAGCTAAATGCGTGTGTCAGGTGTGCGTAAGGTATGAGGCTTGCTGAATAACTATCGCGGCAAGCCATCATTCTTTCAAACTTAGATTATTATCGGTGCTTTCCCACTACCCGCGTACTTGCAAAATACTCTGAGCGTTTAGAAATATCTATGGCTTCACTGCCACTCGCCATGGAAACTGGCGTGCTCGTTTGTTGCGGCGTCGTGCCACGGCAACTTTCAGCCACTGAGTCTCGCCAAGTGCTTTGCTTGAAGTTGTCTCATCGTCGCTCACCATAATCATAGCTTTACCTCGTCGCTCGCGCAGCTCATGCTAAGAGCTTGAGGCGTGGGCGAGAAAGAACGCGAGAAGACTTAGTCCACAGAGGACGGCTCATGCCCCTTCCGTCTTTCGCTTCACCTTGTAGAGTGCTGACGACGACAGCGCGGTCTTTTTCGGCCACTGTCACACGTCTCTCATTCACTATAGCCTCTTGCGTTGTTTATGTTGCTTTCCGAAACAAACACCGACATGCACATCGATCGCTACAGCATTCGCAAAGCCTTGTTTCTTAGCATGTATAGTTCTGCTATACTCTACGCCCTGCATCATTTCTTCTTGACATGCACATTGGTCAACAGTCAAAGAAAAAGGCTTTTGAAAAAACCAAATCCGAGAGATGGGATTCAATTCATTACTTCTGGCGGTTATTTCCTTTGGAGCTACAGCACTTGGTTTTAGACAAAAGAGTGTTTGGGATGCCATATGCAATTCGCTACGAGAGACGAAATGAATTGAATTGTAAGGTTATGCAAGTGAAACTTATTCTTCAAAGACATTACGCTTTTTTTCGTTATTTAAGGGGGGACGCGGCTTTGGCATCGCGAAATTTGGCCAAAAAATCCATTTTCTGAAAATCTCATTTTCACATTCTGTGACCCCTTTTCTATCTAACTTCGAAGTTTCGTCCCTGAAAACAGCGTAGAAATGACGTAAAAAATTTTTATCGAAGCTAGGGTCGCGATGAATTTCACGTAAATTGCGAAAAAACGGCGTTTTTCGAACCGCAATATCTTCGCAACCACGTAACCTAGCGCCGCGATCTTTGTCTCTATGGATAGCGCGATCCTTCCGTTTCAAATTTGCTGCCTCGGCCGGCTGAACCAGGCAAGAGCAAGCCCACAGCAAGCCAAAGTGTAAAGGTATCACAACAGTTTACGATTGGCGACGCGCGTCACGTGACTGTACGGCGGCTCCGCATTGGTCGCCCGTGCGGTCGCTTGTAGCAATCGGCGCAAATGTCGTCTGCCCTACGCGCTGACGGGCCGCTTACTGCATTTGTTTTCAACTCGTCGCGGCGTGGTTTCGTGCGGTCGCTTGTAGCAATCGGCGCAAAGGTCGTCTGCTCTACACGCTGACAGCGCTGACGGGCCGCTTACTGCATTTGGTTTCAACTCGTCGCGGCGTGGTTTCGAGATCGCATCGCGCTGCGCTAAGACCGGCGCTCGTGAAAGGAGAAAAACGTTGTTATCCAGTTTGGGGCATTGCAGTTTTGGGATCAGTTCCCGCGATCGTTTAAGAAGAAACGCAAGACTGCGCAGCAATTTGGTGCTCGTAAGCCGAAGCCGCCGATCGTGAAAAAGAAATCCAGTCCGGCAACTTCTGCGAGCAGCGACAACGGCGTGCGGCACGACGAGGACTCGCAGCCGAGCACAAGCACGCACGGAGCATCGTCCGCGAGCATCGACGAAACTGTTCATATGCCTGTGGAGCAGTGCTTTGTGCTGTCTGAGGAAACATCCGTTCGTCGTTCCGCGCAGGCTGCAGACATCGCGGATGCTAAGCCTAGCACTTCGCACGAGGATGTATTCATCGCAAATGCCCAGCCAAGCACTTCGCACGAGGATGTAGACGCCGCGGATGCTCAGCCTAGCACTTCGCGCGATGATGCGAGGCCGTCTACCAGCACCACCAGTAGCACCGATTCGGACACTAAGGACCGCACTGCAAAGGACACTAAGGACTACAACCCTGGTGCCTATTAGGCATGTAAACCGTGACTCAAGACTTTGAACCTCGTTTTCTCAATACCGTTCTTTTGGCATGTTGCTTAGCTCGTGGAGCAGATATCTTCGCAACTACTTGACAGATTTTGATTCTGTTTTTTTTGCAATGCTCCTTCAACTGTGCTTCAGGGGGCTACGTTTTTATTTTTAAAATTTAGCCTTTTAAAAATTTTTGGTAGGGTTTCTTGTTTGTAGTGCAAATGTGCTCACTGAAGTATCAGTGGAGAAAACATGAACTACAAATTTTAGTGTTGCAAAAAAATTATTTTGAAAACGCAGCCCCCTAGAGCACACATTCACCTCTGCACACAGTGTTTACCAACTTTCTATGTCGTTTTTTAAACTCTCCAGCTGCTCCACGATGTCCAGTAATGAAATTATTTGTTTCTCAGAAAGTTTTCATGATATCATCTTGAAATTTTTATGGAAGCATTATGAGGTCATTTTTAGTCTCTGTGCCAATTTTCATCAAGATCTAACCAGAAACAAGAAAGTTCGTTCCGAAAGGCACGTCCCCCCTTAAGCTGATCACTTATTTAGAAAATGAGCTATGGCTATATATTCTGAGATTTATAACCAAAATCATTTATATAACAAGGCACCGCCCATTTCATGGCCGATCCCCCATAGTGCTTTGCACCAATTTAATAAGGACCAATCAAACATTAATAAGGACCAATAAAAAACTGATGTACTAGCTTGATCCTATCGAGCGCGCATACGCTGCTGGGTGGCTACTTGTGTTTACAGTAAAATGCTACATAACTCAGTTGGCCCCTTCACTGATGGACCATCAACTCAGGAAAGCACTAATTGACCTCACATTGCATTCCTCAAAACTGCGAACAGTACACGGCAAGGTAGTAATTATTAAGGTCCATTCAAACGTCCCATCAGCCTTGATCTCAAATAAAATTTCGTGCATGTGTTTCTTTTCTTACCAGCTCTATGGCAGCAAGAACATAACTCAAGATCATCGCACCTGCAAAGGGTGTCTCGGACCAGTTCAAGCACGCATCGGCAGAGTGCGAGACGGCAGAGGAAATGGGAACACTTTTTACGTCCCACAGCCGTGATCTACTTATTTTGCTGCCTAATAAAGCATGGACAAGTCAAGAAACTCTGAAACTTCGTTCTCGCAGGATACGGCATGTACCTGTTATTACAATCTACTACGCAGCAGTTCACGATTCAGTTTAACTATGTGCTAGCGAACATTGGGGGAGTGTTTTGTTCTGCTCGGGCTCTGAACGTTTGTCTTCTCTGACGTCCGCACGGCAGTCTCAGTGCACGGAGACTATACAGCATTGGCATTTAGCACAAAAAATTTGAATAAACTGGTCAAATTTACGTTGCAGAATACGAGAATGCAGCAATTCTGCACCTTAATCGGGCTCAAATGATCAATGGTAGGGGTGCAACAGCCCAAATCGAATCTGGAGCAACTTTTTGGAGCAGGAAAATGCTTTCAAAGCCTGACAACTGAAATTTCAGGCAGGTTACGAGAAGAAAAAAAAACATCAATTTTTTTTTTTAAAGCAAGGAACCCCTTATTGTAGCTAGTATTGTCACTAAAAAAGCTTAGTTTTTAAAAAATATGTACATTTTGTAGAAACCATTCAACATCACTTAAGGGGGGACATGGGTCCTAGGGCTCTCATTCATTTTCAAACCAAAAGTGACAAAAGTTGGCATGCTTACTCAGTTTCTTCTCCAGATTCTAAAAATGTAGTTATTTTTTCTGTAGATTCATTAGTTCATTATTTAATTAGGATAACAATATCTATTGTGTTTACTACAATGAAAAAATAACCACCAGTCCAAAATTTACAAATAGCATAGGTCGATTGATTGATTGATATGTGGGGTTTAACGTCCCGAAACCACCATATGATTATGAGAGACTCCGTAGTGGAGGGCTCCGGAAATTTCGACCACCTGGGGTTCTTTAACGTGCACCCAAATCTGAGCACACGGGCCTACAACATTTCCGCCTCCATCGGAAATGCAGCCGCCAGAGCCGGGATTTGATCCCGCGACCTGCGGGTCAGCAGCCGAGTACCTTAGCCACTAGACCACCGTGGCGGGGCTACAAATGGCATAGAGATCAACACTAGAAAGGACAAGCTACCCAACATAGGAAGCACTTTTTTGATTGGGTCATTATTATTTACAGTACACTAAACTTCATAGCTCTGAATGTGGCCTATGTGTGTTCACACAAAAGACCAATTTTAAAATCTTGCATCAAGAGAAATCGAAATCTGCTTCCCATGTTGTGTGCTCCAAACATATCTTCATGCTGCAAAAAAAAATTATTCTGCTATCTGTAATAGTTTCCGATATATTGCAGGAATTTTCTTGCAGGGTGCACAAAATTGCCATTTTGAGAAAATCAAGAAAACAAAGAATTCTAACATTTTTTCAACTATAGAAATGTATGTACTTAGAACTACATAGTCATTAACATATATATGGATACTAGGCATCCTAGTATCCATATCCATATATATGTACTGCCTAGTATCCATATATATGGATACTAGGCATTCTAGTATCCATATCCACTAGGATGCTAGGCATCCTAGTATATATGGAAACCTAGGCATCCGATTGGCCCTTTGGCCAATCGGATGCCTAGGTTTTGTCACGTGCTCCAAGCAGCCAATAGAATCACGCGATAGTGCCTCTTGATGCATTTTTGCATTGAAGAATCATGCGTTTTGCAAATTGAAGATGAAGAACTGCCCTTCCAAACGAGACCAAGATGAACATGATAGCTCGTGTGTAACGGCAACAGTTTGGCGCAGAAAAAGTGCTATTTTAGCCTCAATTTGCACTCACATTCATCTCACAGGGATGTTATAAATTAATTTTGTGCCAGAAATAATGACACGAGAAGCTAGAAACTTCTCAGATAGGTGCAAAAATAGGTACAGATTCTGAAAATGTCAACGTCAAAAAGTCAATTTATTTGCGATTTTTGGCCTTCTAAGACCCGAGTCCCCCTTTAAATCATGCACAGTGCACATGAACACTGCTATTTCACTAAACGTAGCACTGTATTTACTTGAATAATCCTTCAACCAGATAATTCTCACATTCTCCACATTGCCAAGCGAAAATAAAATTTTTTGTTTTTTGCGAGTAATTATCGAATCCCCGAAAATTGCAGCAGAGAAGTCAACCGCTCCTTCGAATTGATGATGATAGCGCACAAAAGCCTGGCACTATCTCTTAAGCCTTATGCTTACTTTCAGCACAAGAGCCATAATCTAATCTAATCCAAAGTGGCAATTGCAGGGTGCGGCGTATTAGTCTGTTTTGTGGTTATGCTACGAGGCGATACGACAGTTACACGGATGCTCATGCACTAAACAACGGCAACAGGGTCGCCAGTAGGCACTTTGGAGTCTACGAGTTTTTTTGTGTTTGCTACTGGCGACGACAGCACGAGCAGCTGAAAGCCACCAAGACGTGTTGCAAGACTGGGACGGATGGATGGTAAAACGTTATTTCGTCAGAAGGCAACTGCAGATGATTCCGTGTTAGGTGGTTATCGGCTCAAGGTTGACTTCGCACACCGCCATTACGCGAGCTCCTTTTGAGTGACGAACGCTAACGCTAAACCCGCAAACTTTGCGTACGGCATTTCTCTACTACTTGCTTGTGGGTTTTATGTATCGAATAAATCTTGCCTTGCATTGAACCTGTGGTTTTATTGTTAAGCTAAGTCTTCATTAGTACTTCTCAAGGCTTGCAATTAATTGTAGATTTGCAACCACTTCGTTTGCTTTGTATGTTTTCGCATCGATTTCTTTGCATGCTGTATTTACTGACGTAATGAACGTACTCGCATAATAAACACACCACCAACTTTACTCATTAGAATTCAAAATTTCTTTCCCAGTGTAATAATAAACACACTGCCTACATTCATCCACTGCAGTCCCGCGAACTGACACCTGGCATCTTCTTGCCCACTGGATCGCTTTAGTATTTTATTATTATGCTAAACCACCTCGGTGGACAGTCATGATGCTACTTCTTTACACATGTCTGTTCAGCCGTATGTTCCACATAGCAGAATGGTAAAGGATAGATTCAAGCATTATCTTCATAAAAGATCAAAACTGTCTTGACAGCCTTTGATTTCATTGGTAGCATTTACAACACGAGCGCGATGTACTCCTGTAGTGTCCACCAGCAATGAATGGTACACTGTGTGGTGCGCTGATTCTGTGGTGCACTCGATCTACCCACTGATCATAGCCATACCTGCCCCTTTAATTAGAGCTGCTGGCATCATGAGAAGCAACAAAGGGTATCCAATGCAACTGGATTGAACACCAGTGCAAAGATAAACTTTGCATTGCTTGATTCAAGCTTCTTTTGTTCCTGTGTGCTAGTATCCCAACACAGTCTTTACACACTGCAGACCAGAATTAATAATGTCTTTGCAAACTCGGTCGCTGTTTTGTTAAAAAAAAAAACAAGCTAGTAACTTCGCT
Source organism: Rhipicephalus annulatus (assembly GCA_013436015.1). Taxonomy (NCBI): domain Eukaryota; kingdom Metazoa; phylum Arthropoda; class Arachnida; order Ixodida; family Ixodidae; genus Rhipicephalus; species Rhipicephalus annulatus. Next base: position 81,503 of record WOVY01015025.1, on the reverse strand, counting down.
GAACTATCATTGGCCACCAGTCTATCGGTTTTGCTGCCAATGACCGGTGTAGGGTAGATTTTTTATGGCTGTTGCCTGAAGAAAATTTTTGACCTATATCCTGGTTTTACGGTACATCGACAATTCCTTTTCAGTGTGACCAGTGCAACACTTCCATCACTGCTATCGTTATTCAATGTTAATGTGATGCCCCCAGTAAAAAAGGCTATACTGTACTACCCAGTTTTGCATTCTGCTATATTTATGGCGAGTGAAAAGAAAATAAACTTTACCTCCAAAACGGCCACTGCCAAAATTGCTGGAGCCGAAGCCAGATCCTCCACTAGCCATGGTTCCTGCAAAAGCAGGGGTGCCAGAGGCCGACCCAATAGGACCTACTCCATTACCGAAGCCACCAGCATTGCTGCCAGAGTTCAAGCCACTTGGGGTTGAGTTCAGGAACAACTCAATGTAGCGATGCTCTGAAATGAGAGGTGTCCCATCATTTTGTTAAAATTTGATTAAAAGGAATAACGTTGACACAATTTGCACTTATAGCCGTAAAAATTACGGCAAATGTGTGAAGGTAAACAAAAAGTAAAATAACTGTAAAACTCATTCCTTTATTTGATTGATTTGTGGGGTTTAACGTCCCAAAACCACCATTTGATTATGAGAGACGCCGTAGTGGAGGGCTCCGGAAATTTTGACCACCTGGGGTTCTTTAACGTGCACCCAAATCTGAGTACACGGGCCTACAACATTTCCGCCTCCATCGGAAATGCAGCCGCCGCAGCCGGGAATCGAACCCGCGACCTGCGGGTCAGCAGCCGAGTACCTTAGCCACTAGACCACCGCGGCGGGGCTCATTCCTTTATTTCCTCAATTCAGGCAGCATCAGAACTGATGTGCTCACTCACACATAGATGAATTCCAGTGGCGGTCGAGAAAGTTTAGGATTTTTAAGCGTATTTGGAGCACCACCCAATCCATTTTTTTTAAAGCATAAAAAGCGTCTGGCCCTACTTGGTGCAGTACAACTTTAATTTCATGCAAATATCTCTGTGCTAACAAAACCGCCACTGTCATGTGAATAAAGGCTAGGCCAACAGTGAGAGCTGCCACAAATTAGCCCCTTATTCACAAGAAAGACTGCGAAACAGTCGATCACTGATATACAATTGAACACGAATATATTGAACTTGAAGGAAATCGTGAAATAGTTCCAATATATCGAAAATTCAATATAGAAAATACAGGCCCCGAGAGCTTACTTGTAACAGACCATCACCTACAATGGCCGCATTCATGAATGACAACCAATTCCGTACGCACCCGCAACAGAATGTTTCATTTGCGTTAAAAAAAATTGGTTATCTTGGCCTGCTTTTGCGTTCTTGAAATGAAGTTGAAGACCCTAGTCTCGATCTTAGCAAGGCTGCCCAGTTGCAACAGCCCAGTTCCCTTTATGTCGCCAATACAACAGCGAATGGATGCCGAATGCTGCCGCCACTTCAGCAGTGGAGTACGCGCGATTAGCCAGCGCCTCGTCCAGACGATCCTCTTCGTTATTTGAGCTGTCGGCCGGAACATGGTAGTCCGCTTCCACGAAATCGTTCGCAGACCCTTCCATGTGGAACAGCTGTCGGGAAAAGGGACAACTTGCGAAATGCGTCATTTAAGCGCTCATTATCGCAGTTTTCACCGGTTTCCGCAAGTTCCACCGTAACGCGACAGGCTCCCGACATTTGCTGCTCTGCCACCTGTGCTTTGGTATTTGCCTTGTTCAACAATGTACTCGGAGTACTCCGTGGTATCGTAAAGTCGTCCACGACAGTTGAACATTTCTCGCCTGCCACAACACGCTGGTCAGCCTTCAACTTCATCACAAAGTCAACCGTCTTGCGCTTCTTGACACTGGCCATAGCTACATCAAACCTAGACAATTTAAGGAGTCTACAGCAGCTTTGCACACCACGCACGCAAAAGAATGCTGCACATGCTGTGGTACGTAGACGACCCGACAATGGAAGCGGACTCCGCCAAAAAGTGTTCGCTAAGAAAAGGCAACAGTAAAAGGCATGCGCTAAGGTTGGTCGATAGAAACTCAAAACAGCAAAAAAAAAAAAAAGATGAGAAAAATTAATGAAAAAGCGAAAAGAGGAGGTCATTAGCTCCTTCGTTCCGGCTCTCTGAACTGACTGTTACGCGGAGAGAGCATAAAAAAGAAAAAAAAAATGTTCCGCTAGTTGAAGACTGCAGTCGGGGCCGTCCCGTCTTGATCTTTTTTCGGGCGTTTTGGCTTCGAACAAAGCCGTGGGACCGCGCAGAGGTCACCAGGCGCTGCAAGTGCCAAAGCACACTTTCAACTCGAGTGTGCAGCCGCGTTACCGCGGGGCACAGTGAGTACCAAAGCGCACCTTCCAGCTCGCGCGGTGTTCAATATTTCCGAAGGCGGGTAAAGAGTACCGTTCGATATACATGTGCAAACTTTTACACTTTTACAAAGGAATTTCAAGGGGATAACTTGCGAGTTTGATATACCCAAATATTCTACATATGAGGGTTCGATATATCCATGTCCGACTGTACTTGACTTGACCACGCTATAACTGGTACACCAATTTTATGCCCATTTAAGACATATTAAAGCAATATGAGCTCTGTAATAGCTTCCAGACATTGTAACAAGTAGAAACTTCACATGCCTGCAATATGCAAACAAACAATCCATTTTAACTAGTTACTTTGCGTGTTACAGCACTTTATTTTGCCAGCCCATAGTCTGTATGCTAGAGTCAGATACAACTTCTGAAGGCAAGAGAGTGGGTAACCATGCAAATGACCGAAATGCAACAGCTGATAGCTTCTGCAAACACAAATAGTCTAGCTCGTGTCACGTAACATCAGTCACCAGCTACCTGGCTCACAGCCCCCCCCTCCCCGAAAGAAAAATTTTGGGGCCATGTCAAGTTTTATCATGCTATTGTCTCGTTTCTACATGCGCAAGCTGAAGCCAATCTCAATATTATTGGGGCTTTCTTCCAAATAAGCAAATCTGAATGTTCGCCAATTGACGCATCGAATGCCAACACAAGATTTTTAGCATGATGCAAGGGTGTACAGTCGCCACCCGCTTTTTCGTACCTGGCGGGGACTACAAAATTTTATTGAAAAATATAAGTGCAGCAAATTAGATATGAAAATCTTTTTTATTGGAGTTAGAGGAGCCAAACAAAAATCCCAATAATGCCCTGCTTCAGGCTATGCTTGAAGACGAGCAGAATCGGATGTACAGTCGACATCCAATTTCTCACTCTTGAAATTCTGGACATTCCCGATTTCTTGGACTCATCTGTGGCACTGTCAAGTTCCCAATAGAGTCCATTAAAAAGCCAGAAATTTCAGACGCTTATAGCCTTTGCCGTCCAACTTTTCAAGCTTCTTACCGGTATTGCCGCAATCTATACACACCAATCGTTGACAACCATAGCTTAGACAAACCTGTGGTCAAACCTCACTGCGTTCGTTCACATGTTTTGTCAGCTCTACGGTAGATTGTGTGCCTTTGCACGATATCTTCAGCATTCATGCTTCCCAACCTTTAGCATCGACAGTTTCTAGCTGTTTGGTGCTGTGGTTTTCGTGAAGCGAATTTGCTATTTACAGTCACGGCGCAGACTACTCCGTCCGCCGCTTTGAAGCACACAATCGCTCTGGTAGGCTTACAAGGGAAAGAAAGCCACCAAGCGAACTTCACACTCGACGCCGAGATGCAATCTCGCTCGGAATGGACAGCACGTGTGAAGAAACTTCCGTCCGGCACGTTGCTTTTGACGGTCTGCGTGCTGCCGGCATATCCTTTCAGGGATTTGCGGACGCTAACAAAGGCCTCGAGCTGTGTGCGGAATTGACCGATGACGAAATCATTCGTTGAGTTACGCAGGATTACCACAACTACGACACAGAGATAGAAGAAGCAGCGTCTATAAGGATGTGAAGGACCTGTACACACACTGTTCTGATGAATGAATTACTTACGCATGTGGGCCTTGTCCTTGCTCATGGCCTTGACAGCTTCTTCGTGGGTGGCAAACTCAACGTCACATTCACCTGATGGGCGGCCACTGTCCTCGTAGATCAGGTGCACGTTAACTGGATTCATGGGCTGAAAGAACTGCAAGCAAAATTTTTTTACGTTTAACTTCTATGTCCTTAACTAATGCGAAAATTTCAAATTATCAACTATTTTGTTGTGCTAAAGACAAATAACCCTCACATGACCAAGCATTTTCACATGAGGTTTAGTTGAAGCACTGTATCAATGTTGCACCTGTAGCGAAGTCCTCATGCCAACGAAGCATGAGGGGTGTCTGAAGGTGCAATAATCACAGTAAAATTAGGAGACAAGAAGACCTGTGCCAATTTAGAAGAACAGCGTTGCAAGATATAACTCACCTCAAAAATGTCACGTTCAGTGGCCCGAAATGGTAGACCTCGCATGTGCACGAAGTGACCAGTGGCCGAGAATCGAGCACCACCACCAGATCCTCCTAAGAATTCAAATTTTGTTAGGTAGAATGCAGGAAGTGTCTCAGCTCTGCACCACAGTGCTTTCGTAAAACAGACTACAATCCGTTTTAAAAATTTACTGGAAAAGAAAAACACCTTGACTTTAAGGCAATTTCGTCATAAGAAAATTATGTGAATATTTTTGTATAAATGTGCCACGAGATGGTTAGAATGGCACCTACTGCAGTGTCAAACCTCAATATATCGAACACGGATATATCGAATTATTGCCTATATCGAATGGTTCCTATATCACGCGGGAAATCGCATGCATTATTGATTTTTTATTTCGAACAAAGTGATATATATTGGATATATCGAACTCAGCCACCCCAAACCGCCCGCGCTCCGTTGACAGGCGGCGAGCTTTCCCGCAACTCTCGAAAGTAGGGGTAGAGCGGCAGGCGTTTACGAATGCTGCACACATCGATGGCGCCGAGAGCGCCGCTTTAACGTAGCGGCGTGCGCGCGCCGCAGCCTTGCGGTAGAGGTTCTTGAATGAGGAAAGTGAAGAGAAAAGCGCGGAGCTGTTATTTTCTTTTAGTACGAAGGCACCAACACGGCTTCGCGCGGGGAAAAGGGGAGTGTGAGGTAAAGATTGAGGAGGAGAGTATAGGAGGGAAAGGACGCAGACGACTGTCTCGAACCCGGAACGCGCTGCCGTCGGGAAAGGGAAAGCAGTCAGGCGAGCCGGCATGGGCGCACCGTGTGCGCGCTTTACACCCGGACTCACGCCGCAGCCTTGCAGCTTGCAGTCGTTGCAGTAGGTGTGACTCTGGGACAAAGCGCTTCAGCGCCGCCTCTCCTTCCTATCTGACAACGGCACTCTATGGTGTCAACGGCACACTGCGCACTTGATGCAAGCTCCCCCCCGTAGCATCGGCAGGCATCGGTCGTTGTGCTCTCAGTGTTCGTGCATTCGGAGTTAGGCCTGTGGTGCGCGACAGGCCTAACTCCGAACGGCGGAGCTCACGGATGTGGAGATTGTCGCCGAAGCTACTGCTGAGCAGCCAAATGAAGACTCTGCCGAGGTGGATCCCAGCAAGCGCTGATGGTACCCCGCTGCCGACATCAGCTCAGGTCGTAGCTGCCTTGGCTTGTGCGCCGCCACTGCGGCGCAATTGAAGGCACCGACCTATCACTTATGGATCGCTGGACTATATTGAGGACGCAGTCGTCAAACACGCCATGGCCAACAAAAAAGCAGGCTACTCTTTTTCAATATTTTAAACCAACATAATAAATACTATGTTTAAATCTTCGAGTATTTACTTCACCATGCCTGAACGGTTCCTTGGTTGTTTTCAGCAAGCTGTTAATGCATTTTTTTTCACGATTTTTTTATATCGAATTCTGGATATACCGAACTATTTCGCGATCGCCGCGCCGTTCGATATATCGAGGTTCGACTGTAGTTTGTGGCTATGGCATTGTGCTTCTCAGCTCAATGTGACTGGTTTGTTTTCGACGTCCAGAGTGCTCGCTTAAAAACTCAAATTAAAAAAAAAAGAATGATCAAACTTTTTCTCCTCAAGATATCTTGTCTGACCCTTACATGGAAGACGTTGCACTCTAACCTAGATAGAATGATATATTGGTTATAATGAAGTAAATGAGAAAGTCATGCAATAGACATGGTGTTAGGAACATGCCTTTATAACAAATATTTGGATATAACGAACTTAATTTCAGGTGAGATGCAACTTTGTTATAATCAGGTTTAAGTATACATTGTAATTTGATTTTCAGGCACAAAAGCATCACTATGTAACACTCACCAAAGTCTCCGTAGCCATCCTCTTCAACAAATCCTGTCACATAAAATATAAGCAATGTTAACTTCTTTTGCACAGTAGCTTTTGAAGAAACCGAGCAGAGATATGAAGTGTGGAAACAAACAAATGTTCAGCCTGCACACTTGGCAAAGCATTAAGTAATGAGATGGGCATATACGGGCACTGGATATATATATACTTTAGCGCATATAAAGGTGGTTTTACTCCCCTACTGAGGTGGATTTACTGCACCGTAGGGTGCTGTGCCGTAAAACCACTCACCTCGGGGAAATCCGCATAGTCACAAAACTTCGAAATAGGACATGCTGATTGTGTGGCCGCCAGTAGTTGCAATGCCAAGACTGGGTGCTCATGAAACCAAGCTGCTGTATTTTCGTATAGTGGGAAGGGAAGAACATCTGCACAGCAGGGTTGCTCCTTGCTACTGCTAAAAAACCGCCCAACAACCCCCCCTGCAGTTCCCCATACTGAAAGCGAATCACTGCAACAGTTGTGCACCTTCGTATGGTGACCAGAATTGCTCACCAATGCGCACCTTCTATGACAATTTTCCACCACTTGGCCAATGTTTTATTTTTGTATATTTCGACGTGGATTGATACGGTCATAAAATATTGTATAAACTAACCCAACTGTTTTCATGCAACCACTGTAGCCCTTTCGTTTCGTTGTTAAATATATAAAAAAAACAAATGCAAACAGACCAAACTAGCGGCACACAAAGGCATTCGTAAAATAGTCTATATTGTGGAATGCACAGAGGATGATGTCGTGGCACACTCATTGGCGATGCAATACGCATGACGTGAAAAGACAGTGTTCAGCAATCTGACTGCACCTTACATGCATATGTAACACTACATTGGCCACTGCTCGCAACACGATGTGGAATGGGCTTATCGAACATGAATCAAGAAAGCGGGAAGAATACAGACACAGTAGTTTACTGCAATTAATAGCTATATGATAGGAGGCCCTACTCTTTAATGTTGGCAGGATGCACAGCTTACATGACCACATGTAAGGCACAATATCTCAGCTGAATCCTGTGTATTACTTGCACAGCACGCATGCCGCATCGTGAAACCCAATGTAATGCAAGCATCCTCTGCTTTTGCTGCAATATAAAAGGTAAACACCAGGATACCATTTCGATTTGGGTGCCATGCTGGCAGTGTGATGAATTACAGGCAGACTGTTACCGAAAGGCGCAATTATGCTCTGTAGTTGTTTTAAGTCTCGTTCTATACCAAAACTAACACCTTGGTTCCACAAGCTCCACCCACGATCAGCGCTGCATGTACCGGTAGCCACATGCTCCAGGCATCTTATTTCAATCAGTGAATACTTCACATTTTACCTTCACCTCAATTAATTATTCTTTATAAAAACGTGTTGAACATCTGAGGTTTTACACCTCAAAACAAAGATGATCGAGAAACAGCTCTGGAAATTGACCATCTGGTGTTAAGGGGGGACGCGGATTTTAGAACGATCAAAAATGGCCAAAAAATGGATTTGTTGCAAAATCTATTTTCGGGGCGTTTGTACCTTGGAGCCTTTACTCTCAAATTACAAATGCCTAATCCTGTCAGTAAATGCGATAAATTGGGCCTTCAAAGCACCTTGGTAGCAGTAAAATGCCCCCAAAAAAACAAAGTTTGTTTGAACTTTGTGTGCGCCATGAGCATTGCAGTGGGCCCGAGCGCCTCCATCTTGATCTAGATTTGCAGCTACAGTGAAACCGCCTTAAACCGTACCCGCATAAACAGTAGTTTCGTTTTAAAAGTAGTGAAGTCAAATCCCCGACTCGGCGGCCATTGAACATATTGCATTTTGTACCTGCATAAGCCGTACCAGCTTATCGCATATGTATCGGTTAATAAGTAGTTTTTCCAGTTTTCGTTGCGCACTCGCCGCGGCATGTCGTCACCCACTGAGCGCCCCGACAGAACAGCAAGCCCCAGAGATCGAAACACGCCTCCCTTGTTTGTGTTGATGATGGCGGCTGTGTTGGTGAGTGCCATCTCTTGGATTTCTCTGCAACATGATGATATGTGGGGTTTAACGTCCCAAAACCACCATATGATTATGAGAGACGCCGTAGCGGAGGGCTCCGGAAATTTGGACCACCTGGGGTTCTTTAACGTGCACCCGAATCTGAGCACACGGGCCTACAACATTTCCGCCTACATCGGAAATGCAGCCGCCGCAGCCGGGATTCGAACCCGCGACGTGCGGGTCAGCAGCCGAGTACCTTAGCCACTAGACCACCGCGGCGGGGCGATTTCTCTGCAACAAGAAGCACTCTGCCGGCTAGGCTTTTGGTGTTGTCCACGCGATTGGCACTTTGCACAAACACGCAAAGACGGTGTGTGCTTGCTTGGCTTTCTTTGTTCCATTGGCACTGTGCATAGGTGTTCTCTGGTTGATACGTGCCGTACAGCTCTCGCAACGTTTTTCACGTGTGTATGTGTGCTTGTGCTGCTTCGTACTTGCGTCATGCCGAAGCTGCGACAAAAGCATCGAGTGCTGAAAATAGAGGAGAAATTGGACATAATTCGTGCTATTGAAAGTGGCACGAAAAAAATCGGCACTGGCACGCGAAAAGGACCTGCCGTTAACCACGGTGTGTGGAATTTGGAATTCCAGAGAGAAGTTGCTCGGCAGTGCTGCTGCAACTGCGAAAAGGTGCGGGCTACGCGGTTCGGCGTTTTCGGATGTAGAGGAGGCGCTGGTGAAGTGGCTAAAAGCTGCACAGTAAAAAAATCTGCCTATCAGCGGACCCCTGCTCGTGGAGAAGGCCCTGGTTTTTGCCACGCAGCTCAACCATGACAACTTCGTGTGCAGCAATGGCTGGCTGGCCAGATTTAAGGTGAGGCACGGCATTACCACGAGGACTGTTTCGGGAGAAGGTGCTGCTGCTGACGTGGATGGCGCGGAGCAGTGTCAAAATGGTCAGCTGTAACATCTTGGAAGACTACGCACCTGATGACATTTTAATATGGATGAATCGGCGCTATTCTTTAAGCTGCTACCAGACAAAACGCTCGCGTTCAAAGGCGAGACGTGCACCGGCGGCAAGCATGCAAAAGACAGAATATTAGTGGCGTTTTGCGTAAACATGACTGGAACCGACAAAACTCTGCTCCTCGTGATTGGAAAGTCGGCGAAGCCTAGATGTTTCAAAGGCACCCAGTTGCCATCAGGGGTCATCTATCGCAGCAACACCAAAGCATGGATGACGGCAAAACTCTAGGGAGTATGTGCGCCTCATCGATTATCGTTTTGCGGCTAAGAACAGAAGAGTTATTTTAGACAACACTTCGGCGCACGTCGCCCTGGACAACCTGACGGCTGTGAAGTTTGCGTTTCTGCCACCAAACACAACAGCGATTGCCCAGCCCTTGGACCAAGGCATCATTCGAGCTGTAAAACAACTAAGAATCTGCTGCGCAGATTTCTTCTCGCCATTGAATGTCGCAAATTATAATCCATCGACCTGATTGGCGCAATTCACCTGCTCGAATATTCGTCGTTGCTTCAACCTGCCCCCACAGTTCAAAATTGCTTCAAGCGTGCTGGCTTCAGTGTGTGTGCGGGCGACGCAGATGACGCCAGGGACACCATCGACCAGACTTCGGGCATCATAGACGAAGCTTGCGAACCTCTGCTAGCTGAAGTGCTGGAGTGGCAGGGCGTTACGAAAGGCATTTCCTTCCCCAACTTCAGAGACACAGACAGCAATGTGCAGACATCTCCGGACATGTCTGACGAAGCCATTGTTGCCTCGGTTGTCGAAGTGGCGCCAAATGATAGTGATGAAGACGACATGGAAAGCGACAACACGGGTGGATCCAGGTCCGACAGTGGCCGAAGCTGCGCATTGCGTCAGCGTCATGCGGTATTTGCCGAGAAGAGGGGGCTGGCGGAAAAGCTGCCTCACAGCATAAGTGAGTTTGAGGCCGCTGACGTTGCTGCTAGGCCTCCGCGTCGTCAAATCAAGATTACAGACTGTCGTGCGAAGTTAATAAATTACTGCACGTTTTTTGTTCATCAAATGAAGATTACAGACTGTCACGCGAAGTTGATAAATTACTGCAAGTTTTTGTTCTTTCATCGCACTCCCTGAAGGTTTCTTTTTTTGACAGGTAAGTGAGCCACCTGGCGCTATTTCGGTTAAGCAGTACTAACGTTTAGTACATACTTTTTCCAAGCTCCGGCCCACTACGGTTGAACGAGGTTTCACTGTATTTCCTTTGTGCGTAATATGCGCTATTTCAAAATGGCATCGTCCAAGCGAAATGGCCGCCTTCGCGGATTTGTGAAGGTCATTCTGGAATTGCTGATTGACTCTTGCTCGGCACGCCTTTTGAGTGCGTCGTACTGAGGCTCCCATTGGCCGGCGTGGTCAGCGCGCTTTTCAAGAGCGCCGTTTCACGTTCCCATTGGCTGGCATTTGTGTTTTGAGCCGGTAGGTTATCCATGCGATCGAGATGTCTAATTACATTTTGGAATACAGGAGAACGACACATTTACACACCTAATTTCATTATTATCTGTTGATAAAAATTTCATTTTCAAGGGTACGTGCACTGACATTGCACAGTACCCCGGTCACTACCGATTCACCTCCATTTAAATACGACCACCTCAGCCGGGATCCAATGCACAACCTTTGGGATAGCAGCCAAGCACCATCAACCACTGCTCCACCATGGCAGATGGTAAAAGCACGTGCCAAATATGACTTGAATGTAACTTATTATAAATATGACAACTTTTGAAATGTAACTTATAAAAGTAAAAACTCACACCCTAACTATATAAACCTTGCAACAATTGAAATTGCTTCCCCTTGGGCGTTGCCCGCTCTAATCTTTGCCACCCAGCTTGGAGAAGGGGAGGGACGCACCCTCACGCGCCCTTATCTCGCGGTGGCGAGGAGGAGGAACGTCCTATTGGCTGGCCTCTGGCTTTACCTGGAAGGATTCCGCTGTAGTTACCTGGTGCACAAAAGTCACTGCAATCATTGCAGTCTCCATTGCTCAAACAGCAAAGTAACAAATGAGACGCTTATTTGCATGCATCTGCACCTGTAAGTACATTTTGTGCGTCATTTGTGTGTGGGGAATGCGGGGCATGTTTCAATCTGCTTTCTCTTCCGTGTGTGACCTTTCAATTTGTTGCTATCACATTCATTGCTTCGCCTTTCTGGCAAAGCTGTGACTTTTATATTATTGCCAGAGTGTTTAAGGCTTTGGGCTATATCAAGAGTTACAACAAAGGAGTAAAATCAGAAGGACCTAAAAAAAGAGGGAAGAAACGGCCTCACAAATCAATGTGAGACAAGGCAGTAGCAATGAGTATTTTATGATAATAAAGCCACCATGTTCGCAGCACGAAGTCAGTACAAAGAAGCAACAAATGAGTTTTCTTATTACTGGTAGACTTGCTCAAAGCAAGGCATCTTCCTGTAAATAATTATTCTGAAAGTCAACATCCGACTAGAGAAACTCACCACGGAAGTTGCGCCCCCCACGGCCCATGCCATAGCGCGAAGGACCGCCGCCATAGCGCTCAGCTCTGTCATAGGGCCCTGGTCTGGCAGAGCCCATAGGACGCATCATCTTGGGCACACCCATACCAACTGCTGAGCGTATTTCCTGCAGGCTGCTTTTGAAGATTTCTATGTACCTATAAAGGGAAAAAAACAGGTTGGCCACAAACCAGGCCAGTGATGTAAGACTGACAACGCACTTACATATAAAATGGAACACTCCATCCATGATGCAATGCTAAATAAAAATGCAGAAGCTATTGCTGCGCACAAAAATCTTTTTTTTTTGTATATTTGCCGGAAGATTGCATCAACTTCCCTGTTCGTGTACTTTCATAACGCCCATCCTTTAGGTCCTGTGGCATAATGTATTTAAGAATATTTGTGATGATTGCGTTATCTACGAGACTAAATAGAGCTGCATCATAATGCGCAGAAGGCTTTGCTTGGACAGAAATGTGAAGGTTTTCTCATCAGGTCTTGCCGTATTTAGCTGTCCAGTGAAATGCTGCAATGCTTACACTGTGCACTCACCATTGTGTCTGCCAAGAGTTAACAAGAGATTCTCAGCACTATGTACCATGGGAAAAACTTAATTTCTAACAATGTCATCTGCTTTTATTTTTGTGGATGCCGTTCTCCAAGATGGGGCAATGACCTAGGTAAGTATGCTGCATGACAACCCAAAGAGAGCCTCCACGTCCTCTACACACGCTGCACGGAGCAGCGTGAAAGGGGGCGTCAACGCACTCAAGCGCAGCAAGACTTCAGAGAAAGAAGGGGCAGTTTTGCCCAAGAAGCCCGAGGTATGCATCACATGATCCCTCCTCTGGTATAAAGAATGCAGGGGAGGAGTTTGGCTTGCTATAGGCTCACCTCCTCACTCATGGCTGCACGCAGCCAGCCTCAAAGTAATTTTTCATCACTGCTTGTAATAGAGCAATTTAAAAAATCTTGTGGAAAGATGCTCTCTATAAGGCACCTAACAACCCACAATGCTTTACTAAACTTTCTTAACTTTTTACCTACCTTGATGAGGGAAGGAACAAAAGAATGTGTCAATTCAATGTTTCACATAAGTAAAAAAAGATCATGAATTACCCATCTAACTCTTCAAATTAGCACACCATAAAAAGAAATGCTGTAGCAGTTGAAATGTTGGAAATAAATGTGTATTTGTACACACTTGCCTAGTAAGCTACGCTTCTTCCAATATCCTACAGTTTCTAAGAAGAGATTCTCTACATGTCAAAAAATTCCTAATAATTTTACACAGTCCTAATGTTCAAAGAAGTGCTGCAGACATGGCTGCATCTCTTGCAGTCTATTTCAAAGCAACAGCTATGTCTGTCAGTAGAATCATAGCTTCTAGAACAAACACCAGATACTTCCAGCTCTCTCCTCACCCTCAAAGTAGATATCCAGGTCACAATTCTCAAATTCCTGGCAATGCGAATGAATCGGTAGAGCCAACCTAACAAACATGCTTCAGCCTCTGTAGTTTCTCTGGATCTATCATGAGGCATGATGGTTCCAATGTGAAAACTTTGAACTTATACTTTCTCACAACAGCCAGACTAGCTTAAGCGTTTCTTAGCATCTTTTCTTGTTTTATGTTTTCAGAATAGCTGGTAACTTTGCACACATTTCTATTTAACCAAAGCTAACAAAAAACTGCAGAGTTTTACCTAAATTTGCAAACTTTGAGAAGCCAAAGAAACTTGACACCATACTTCTAACCATATACATATTGTATAGTGAAACTAAGAACAAATATAGAACAGATGTTGCCAGCATATATACCGAATTGGCTTGCTTCATGAATGACAATGCTAAAGCCTCAAGAATGTTTTGGCATTACTCCATTACATCAGAGTTTGAAGGATACATCCCTGCACAAACGGACACGCAGTGCACTTGCAAGACAAAGTTTTTGCTTTCAGGCATTTCACTTTGAAAGAAAAAACTAGAGCTTTTACTTTCATACATTTTTTAGTTCTTAAGAACATTTTGTCCAACTACAACATTTCATAAATCCACAGACCCCTCTCAAAATTCAGTTACTCGATTTAATGTTGTAGCCAACCCAATAAAAAATTTACCTCAAGGCAGCTCTATCTCAAAAACAATATGAAATTCGAAGCAATGTATACACATAGAGCATGTATGATCTGTGCCTGTCACAGTCACAGGAAAAAAAAAAAAAGATCCGACAGAAGGAAGACTTCTGAAATGCACTCTAAGCAATGAGAATCTGCAATGCCACTACCAGTGATGGAAGCGACATTTTGCTTTTTAGAGCAGTTTCTGAAGCAGAAAAAATGGTGCTGTGAAGCAACAAGTCTCTTCAGAGCAATAAAAAAAAGCTACAACTTAGAGTTGCTATTGGTGTTTATGCATGTTCCTACTGACTCCTGAAGTCTAAAGCATCACTTGAGCATTAATAAATATTTATATATATTATTGAATGTGTCGTATGCCAGTATGCATATAGTATACAAGGAGTACAATAGTTTGCATTAATTATGGGCAGGGGAAGGGGGGTCCAAGAGAGTCCAGACTTCCCTTCTGTTCAGGCTGGAGAGAACGACCCTTGCAAGTGCCCCCCCCCCCCCCCAGATTTAGCTTTATTGCACGATATAATTGAATTACCAGTTAAGTATAATGCTATAAACTTTTTAAAGGGCTTTTTATCGTTTACTGCGAACCTGGGTTAAATGCCCCTCAAGCTGTGTGAACTATGGAAATAAAAAAAGGAAAAAAAAGAATGATTATAACAATGCAATTCGTCAAGCTCAAACCCCATGCTCGTTTTTTTTTCAATTTTATTTGAAAGCATGGTTTATTTCTTACATAAATAAAAATACAACCCATATTAAAAATATGAATTGGACACCATGGCCCGATATGTTTCACCCCTTGAGATTTTTTCCAAGATTTACGCCACTGAGTAGCATACTAGGATGATAGTGTATATATACAGTTTTCTTTTGGTTTCACTTAGGCTCACGGGATGGTCCAATGGTGTAACTATAGTGCCTAGAAGATACTTAGTGTATGATGCCTTCCACCGGCAGCCACCAGACGGCGATAGTCGCAGTGACAGTGCTATGGCGAGCAACCCGAGCCAGAGCGGAGTGGAGTCTGCGGCGCCTCTACAATGGCCGCGGCCGTCTCTGCCAAAGCGCGCGTGCGACAGGCACCGATGAGCTCTCCCAGCTCACTTAGAACTGTAGGATGCTGATTGGGAGGCGATGTGTAATCAAGGCAATATTTTTTTCGTTGCAGTTTACTAATGAATATACACCCCGTTATCATTAATACGGTGTACGATACCAAGTGTTTGATAAAAAGATTACCAATAAATAAATAAATACACGTGATTTCTTAGAGAAAAAGTCAACTTTAATGAAATTCGACAAAATTCAACAGTGAAACACTCGCATTTGGTTGATTTAATTATGGCACAACATTTCCTTATTATAAGCCAATTTTTCTATTGCTCAAAGGTAGGATGAGTTCTTCACATGAACTTCAAATCTTCAATGTCGTTGATGCTAGCTGAACTTAAAAACATAGTTTAATTTCATAAAAAGGTAGGATGAGTTCTTCACATGAACTTCAAATCTTCAATGTCGTTGATGCTAGCTGAACTTAAACATAGTTTAATTTCATAACTAATATGGTCTGAGTGCTACAGCACATAGATTTTTTTTTAGTATTTTGGACATTTATTGAAACACCCGGTACCGATGCGGACATTCTCAAGTGGTGCAAAAAATAATGAATATTAACGCAACAGCATTAAACAGCCGATTTCGTAGAAACGCCGGTGTCGGCGACGCTAATTTAAACGAGAAGTCATCTTGGCCGTGAAAAGAGATAGAGAGTTGCAAATAAAATGAAGGATACAAATTTTTAGTTTAAGTTTTTCACGGGGAATTTCACTGATGACACCATCGACTAATATTAAAGGAGCGCTAAATGTAGCAATCGCTAAAATGTTTCTCACTAACCACAGCTGCCGCAGTTAGTCTTCGATCATTTCGCTTTATATTTTTATCCTACTCTGCTCAGGGTTCTGGGTCTGCAGGGCCGCTGAATAATATGTGCTCGTCAGAGCAGTATCCACTCACACAATATGAAAGATTTTAAAAAATTGGCTCTCCTTGCGTCTCCTTTTCTGCGACACCCCGGTTTCGAGAAGGGACACAAGCGTGAACAATGCGCACAGAAAAAAAAACACGACAAAGACATGGGGAGGAATGCGCTGTGTGTTCAACAGCAGATATGCCCTTCAACTACACCACAACCGTTTACGAACGCGCATACGAAGTACATCCAAAGCGCACGCAACCCGCATAAAACACACGTGCGACGCGTGCGGTCAGCACATTAGTAAGTATATTCTAGGCACTATAGTTTAACTACATTCTTTTTAGTTTGCCAACATCTTTTCAGAGCAGGTTTGGAGCAAAGACTAGCAAATAGTGCACTTTGAAGCAGCATTTCTCTTTTAGAGTAGTTTGGAGCAGCACTTTCATCACTGCACTACAATCCATGACAATCATTACATATCAAACTGAGCTTCAGTGACAATTTGTCTTGAGATCATAGGTCAA
The DNA here is from genome assembly GCA_013436015.1 of Rhipicephalus annulatus. Classification (NCBI taxonomy): domain Eukaryota; kingdom Metazoa; phylum Arthropoda; class Arachnida; order Ixodida; family Ixodidae; genus Rhipicephalus; species Rhipicephalus annulatus. The sequence continues at coordinate 64,974 of WOVY01015025.1, read as the reverse complement.
GAAAAGTTCAGAGAACTACCTGTATACTGTAGCATCACTCGCACACATGCTTCATTTCCTTTGGCAGTGCTCTGGCCAACTGTCATCTGACACCATACCGGACAGATAAAGTAGCATGATAATTCTACTGGAAGTACAGAGTGATCAATAAACATTGCCTTGTAATCAACCTGCCAAATGTATTGAGGACTTCATCCTCAATTGCCCTACCATGGATTGATAAGACAGACCACAAGAGCACTGCAATGTGGGAACTAATAAAGCTTTTTGTATTGGTTAAGTACTGTTTCACCTTTGAATGCAAGAGCTGTAGATAATATACAGAAAAGGTAATTAACCAAAAATTATGGTCAAAATAACCGCAAGAATAAACACACAAGTCAGGGCTATTGCACTACCACTATTTCTCACCAATTCTAGAGTTAGGACGACTGGTTCAGTGAGTAACCATGAAAAGCAAGAAAAGATAATTCGCTTAAATTATGGTTAAATTACTTGCAAAAGAAACTACCAACAAGCTTTTCCTGCATACAGATAGCACAACAAATCGCAACTCAACCATGAGTAGATAATCATAAAACCACTCCTTGGGAGTCTGCACAACTGACCAAAGGCGCCTGAAGGGGACCTGAAAACTAGAGTAATATATTGCGAGTTCTGGCTGGGAAAAGCATGACCCCTTGCATAGTCCCTTGTATAACTCTGAAGTATCACCATCCCTACCATTAGCCCTTCCCCTTTTTTCTTAACACCATCAACAGTGCCACCAGTAGTGTGATAGCTACCCCAAGACAAATGCCCCAAGTGTTGAGCTTAACCATATCGTGGAACCCCAATTATACAACTTTCAGGGGACCACACAAAACCGTCGCATAATCCGTTTGTCATATAATAGAAAAACTAAGAATATGAGCAGCGACACTCAGCCTTGCCAGAAGAATGGGCACAAACTGCCTGAATAAGCTCACAACACGACCTTGTGCTTCTCCAAAAAATGTAGATTAAATTATTCTTGCTAATGGCAGGATTACTTAGTTAAAAGATGTGCCAGTGAACCTTCTTTCTCAAACTTGAAAAACTGCATACAACGCGCATATTTCTCTAGATAATTTGCCTGCGCATAAAAACGAGACGGATTCCACGTTGCCAACAGCCTCTTGTCGGAAGAGTTAGGCACAGTGTCATTACTACCAAATAATGGCGACAGATGACGAGGTTATAGTGCCTGAAATACTAGAAGTGTGATTACCACCAAGCGGCGCGTATGGGAAGCAGAGGCTGCTTGGCGATGCATCCAATAAGTGGCACCCTCTCCCCCATACACGTCGGGCCGCCACGAGAAACTCATGTTTGCATACACAACTGCACGTGTTGTGCAGGCTCCGTGTTTGAAACTATCATTTGTGCATTGGTATCACACCACTGTAGAGAAGTGCAGGTACATATTGAGAAAAGCCAACAGTGTGTCGCTATTTCAGTCAATGCCAACATCTGCTGTGGCACCGCCTTTATTGGTGGGGATGGGGCACATTAGGAGATGCACATTTGCACCTCGTAGTGTTACTTTTGTGCCAAGGAAGGGCAAATTTTGAAATGAAATCACGTTTTAGTGGTCCACATCGGGTTAGCGAGCTTCAAATTACCCGCTTCCAGAAGCGAACCGACCGGTCAGTCTCGCGTCACTGTAGCTGTGCACAACGTTGCCCAGCTTTACTGCGGCTAGTAGCAGCATACCGAAAGCAGTGGGAGCCACAGCAGCAAAAACGGCCATTGATCAATTTTTCCTCTATTGGCTCGGAGATTGCAGATGCTTTTGTTTCAACTGCGCTCCGCTAGATAGCACCACCTGTCCCATGTAACCACGCAAAAATTGAATTTTTGAACCACTCGTGCAATTCCCCAGAGTAACGTGCGGCGGTTCTTTTTTTCATGAATCAAACATAAATGGAAAAGCAGCATTTTATTCTGTCTCTTGGTGCACGGAAGGTTCTTTATTTAATGCAGTTAGAACGATTACTAGCGATTAATTGTAGGCGGTTCGTCTAGTGTCATCGGGATCATTTTGATAGTACACTGTGGCGCTTGTTTTCTTCTGCATTTACCTTAATTTCTCGGTAACTATGCCACTGTTGTTGATAATATTGTCATTTTAGGTGTCATACATTGAGCTTGCACTCTAACGTAAATTGTTATTTGACTTTCCCTTTTAAGTGCAACACAGCATGCCCCAAGTTACAAGGTCGTCAGGTAGATTTGAAAAATTGAACTGCTGCACAAACTTGAAAGAAAACAAGGAAGACAGGAAAGAGCACAGACTACCAACTGTTTCTTGAAGCCAATATATACGCATGCTACGCTGCGCTTCCACGATGCGCACAAAACCAAAGATGCCGCAAACAAAGCCGACCCAAAACACATCAAATCAAAATTTACTGCCACCACAATGACAAAAGTGAAAAATGGCAAAATACAAAAGTGATACCCACCACAATCTAAACTGCGTATTCCGCATCTTGGGAATACGCAGTTTAGATTGTCGTGGCACATCAAGAACACATGTTAAAGAAGACAGATTATCTCGGAACATAATCAAGAAAAACACTCTTCATCGTGCAGCAAAACAGAAGGCTGGCTGACGCATTGTTCCCCTCTTTTTCTTATGTGAAAAGCTTTTGTCAACTCCCGAGTTGATTTATTTTTTGACCGAAAAACCACTTCAGTATCCTGAAGAAGAGGATAACAACCGCACTCTCTGCAATGAGCCGCGAGATGCGATGCACCCATGGTCAGTCGGGAAGATGCATCAATGTTCGTCTCAGAGAGCACGATTCTTCCTTGAAATCCGTGGGTGCATCGCATCTCGCGGCTCATTGCAGAGAGTGCGGTTGTTATCCTCTTCTTCAGGATACTGAAGTGGTTTTTCGGTCAAAAAATAAATTAACTCGTGAGTTGACAAAAGCTTTTCACATAAGAAAAAGAGGGGAACAATGCGTCAGCCAGCCTTCTGTTTTGCTGCACGATAAAGAGTGTTTTTCTTGATTATGTTCCGAGATAATCTGTCTTCTTTTACCATGTGTTCTTGATGTGCCACTGATGTATTTTTTTTTTGCCTGCACACGCATGCGTGGTGTTTTTCAGTTGCCTGTAAATATATTCTGCCCTTTCTAATAAACAGTTTAGTTGCGAGAAAGCGCTTGTCCTCTCTTCATGTCTTTTTCGTGCGCTTTAACTGATAGTTATACCATGCATATCCAACTAGCCCAACTTTAGATTCTGCTGCATAGAAACGTTGAGACTTGGTCTGGACATCGGCTCACCAAGTACCGGAAGCATCGGGACCATTGTCTGCCCGTAATTAAAGTGTCTTCGGATGGCTCGCCCATCACTCCCTGAGGCTCGAGTTTGTACATTGTTACTTGCTCGGCTTTGTTTGGGAGTGGGTTTTCTACTGGTGTAGGCCGCGGGGGCGGCCGCCGAAGATGATACACTCAAACTGAGAAGAAAAGATATGCCGCGTGGAGTGGCCACTGGTTTGATTTGATTGATTTGTGGGGTTTAACGTCCCAAAACCACCATTTGATTAGGAGAGACGCCGTAGTGGAGGACTCCGGAAATTTTGACCACCTGGGGTTCTTTAACGTGCACCCAAATCCGAGTACACGGGCCTACAACATTTCCACCTCCATCGGAAATGCAGCCGCCGCAGCCGGGAATCGAACCCGCGACCTGCGGGTCAGCAGCCGAGTACCTTAGCCACTAGACCACCGCGGCGGGGCGTGGCGACTGGTTTGGTGCCCCGGTAGGGCGGAGTCGGGTCCTACAAAAAGGGACTACGAGACGATACAAAGGGAGAGAGACGATGCGAAGAGAGTCGGAGAGATACGATACGATGAGCTCGAGATGGTAGAGAGACAGAATGGAAAAGGAAGATAACGGTGCGAAGATATAGCGATGAGATGATGACTGGGGCAAGGACGGTACGATGAGGAATGAAAGTTAGGGATAGGAGGCGAGTGAATGGAGCGCTATGAAAGAGGGCAAAGATGGAAATCACTGAGAGGCACGACGTAGGCGACGATGACGAAGACGATGAAGACGCTGACGAATTGGACACATCAGACCTCGACGCCAAGAACCAACCTTCAACCCCAATTAGAGCAGCCAACTCCGAGGCCCCAACTACATGGACATTCTGTGAGACGAACTTCACCTCCCTTACTTAGACGAGCTTTGCGGGAAGGGATGCGGCATATTGAGACATTGCACAGTTTTATTAATTAATGACTATCATTTGTGTCGTCATGTGTTTTTTTTTTTATATGCATACCCTTGTATCGTTACAGTTACTTTCTTTATGTGCCTGCCCTATGTCGAATGGCGCGAGTGTTTAAATCATGTGTTATAATTTTGCGTAGTGGTTGATGTACGCGGGTATACGATGTTTGCAGTTAGTATTAAATTAAATGAATCAGAAAACAAACAGGTCGTAGCGTCGCTTACTTCCCAGCCCCAGCACGAATCCCTGTATGTGAGAAATGATTGAGGTACGTAGCCAAGAGGGAACCGGATAGACAAGGGGTTGAGTGGTCTTCCCTCTCTTTGGTAATCGGTGGCGTAGCGGGGGACGTTTCAATGCCATTTTAATGAAACAAGGTTTGAGTGCACAGCGAGATTAATAGGTACTCGCTCAAAAATGACAAAAATGTTTCTGAAGCAGGGTCCTGCTTTAAACCATGATCATCACACATTAGAGCAGAAGCTTAGTATACCTATTTTTAATAGACTTAATGGGGCCTCTAAATATTTGTTCAGAATTTAATATACAAGCCATAGAGACATTTGGTCCCTTTTTGGAGTCATTGTGCCACAAGAATAAACACATTCTATATAGTGTTCCGTTACTTGCTTCTTCACTGCAAGCCGAATACTTTCAGGTCAAGAATGGTATGTGCACAACCATCGCGACATAGCATTCTTGATATGAAAATAGCAAGTGGAGTTAGTTCTTTTGTCAAGAAAGGATCTAAATGGCAGCTACACCATCTACAAGTCAAAATTTAGTTGTGGTATTGCAGTTGTGAATGAATCTCTAACAAACACCTAGCTGCCAGGAACCTTACGAAAGAGTCCGTAATAGTGGAGTTAAGGGGGCAGACTGGTCTTTGGGACCAAAAAGTGACAAAAAAATTCATTTTTTGAATTGACATATTTGGTTTCTGCAAGTATTTTATTATCTCTGCAAATTTTCCGACACCAGGAAGTGGTGATTTTTTTTTGTAATGTCATTCTAACTGCCCAGGGTCTTCGTGCTAGCACAATGCAGAACCTGCAAAAAAATGGGGAGCCTACTCGAAGCTTCTTTATAATTTGCTAGCACCTGTGTCCGAAGCTCTACTACCAATTTATGAGCGCTTTCATGAACATTACAAAAGATGCACACCATGATTGGTGTTTTTTTGAAGAAACTGGGTGTTAGCTTTTTCCATTTTTCTCAAAAAAGTGAATTTACGACTGTTCGATTTTGAGGCCTCAATATCTCTGCAGCTAGAGAAGGTACAACAATAATTCTTTTTGCAATGGAAACCTGTATGTGTGTAGAACGCAAGTATGGGAGCAGAAATTAGAGCACAAGCCTTTTCAATTATTTACTCATCATAATTCTAATTCCAACTTCTTATGAAAATGTATGGTTCACTTTGCTGTAAAATAACCAAAAGACTAAAAACAAAGAACTCTTGCATACTTTCAATTTCTAGTCATTAGTCAATGTTGTCATAGCTTCACTATCACTTTTAAGCACTTATTTTTCTATGGTGGCCCTAAACAATAGGGGGTGAACTTAAGCTATCTCAGGAACAAGATGAGTTACAAAAGAAGTAATGAAATAATTGAAATCAGAAAAAACTGCACTATCCTGTGCAGTTTGATCAAGAACACTGAGAAATAAACAAAAAATGTCTAAGATGAGTCTACACCCTTAAAAGTGTGATGACCCAAACATGGCCCCTGCTTGCTTTGCTCTTTCCTTCACTACACCCAATTCGTTAGCTTTGCTCTCTTCCTCTCCGAGCAGTTCTCACTGTGCAAGGAAAAGCAGGGAGCATGCGTATTTGGAACCATATGAACAGGTTCTTGTAATGTCACCATCCAAGTCGTCGATGGGCGACGTCAAGGCCAGCACTAACAATATCAGAAAGGATCGAACTAGAGAGAAATTTTCTACTTTTTAAAAATTTCACTAAGTGCCAGCAGTGCATAGCACTAACACTAACATGTTTGACATTGGTGATTGGGATGGAATTCTGAAATTTATGAGTATGTTTGTTCTAAATTTAATATCGCAGGTGATTTAAGGGCCGTTTAATTGACAAGTAGACCCCCCCAAGGGGTGAAAGTGTTTTAAACGTGCGGAACACATTTACATTTTTTGCAGAGGTGGTAAGAAAGATATGCAAAAGCACAGAATCAATCGAGCATTCTCCAGTCATTGCTTCAAAGGATGAGTAGTACACCGATGGGCCAAATCTATTTTCCTGCAGAGGTATTTACTGCATTTTGTATTGATTGCAAAGCCTTCAACTTCAATGATACTATGCAGTACACATGCAATCCACATATTCCAACTGCAGCGAACATAAAGCAGAAGTGCCCTTTGGTTTGATATTTTCTTTTTTGCACTGATTATAACTCCAGATTCAATTATGACCTCACTGTAAACCAGGCTTTTCTGGTATTGAAATCTCATCAGAAGACTTCTCAGAATTCAAACCATCAAGCTTTAGCAAACGCCTACATCATTACTAAGGTGTCATAAGCATAGAAATAAATGCATTAGATGTGAAATGACCTGCATGCCACAAACTGAACATCCTGGCAGCAGCATCACCAGCATTAACTTTCAGAAGCCTTCCTTCAGACTAGCAAAATTAAAAAACTGCTCAAACTTCTTTTTTCCCTTCAACAGGTGAGATACAGTAAATTTTAAAAAAAGCCCTAAGAATAATTGCACCAAACACTGTGCGTGTGCGATACAAACAGGAAAATGCTTTATTAAGGGGGGACGCAGGTCTTAGAACGATAAAAAATAGCCCAAAATTGGTTTTTTGCAAAACTTATTTTTGGGGCGTTTCTAACTGAGCACCTACTCTCAATTACTAGCCAAATTCGGTCGGGACCTTCCAAGCACCCCGGCCTCCAAAAAAAAAAGGGGGGGGGGGGGCGCCTTCCAAGCACCCCGGCCCCCAAAAGAACGAAATTAGTTCTTTGAGCACGTGCGCCATGAACGTTGCAGCGGGCGAGTGCCGCCATCTTGAGTAAACTAGAAGCTATTTCCTTTCTGTGCAATTCGTGCCATCTCAAAATGGCGCCGTCCAAGCAGAATGGCCACCGTTGCGGGTTTTCTGAAGGCCGTTCCTGGGTTGATGATTAGCTCTTGCTCAGTGCGCATCTTGAGCGTGCCATACTGAGGCTCCCATTGGCTTAGTGGTCGGCATGCTATTCACGAGCGCAGTTCCACATTTCCAATGGACTGGTGTGACCAACGCGTCTTTTCCTTGCGCGTTCCCTGTCATGGCTATCTGATTGTGTATATCTGCTGCTCTTGTGCTCTTGCATGTTTCTCAACGCACCGTGTGTGCTTCGCGCCGGTAGTTTATCCACGCGATCAAGATGTCCGGAGATTCTTATCTCTAAAACAGTCCTCACAATGAGCTTTTGGAAGCTGTAAAAAGCGGGCTTAGAAGAAGAATGTGCTGGCTAGAAGTGCACCGTTGGGACAAGAGTTTGGTGGAGTCGGTGCCCAGTAGGCACCTTGACATTTACGACCCGCTCTGTGAGCAGACTGAACGCGCGAGCAGTCTAACAGAGAGCGCATGTCACACTCCGCTTAAGAAGGCGATTGAACGAATGGTGAAGGTGTGTCCATTGGTTTAGCCCGGTTTTTAAAAACGTGCTTGTCAGAAACGTGAAATCTATGCAGTTCCTTGCACAGTCTTGGGACGCTACATCTGCACATGGCTGAGCGTAAGCGATGCTCAGCTCATAGCGAACTACTACACAGGGCAGCATGCTGCCTAACCTCTAGGTGGTTAATTAATGATTGTGCATGTCAGCTAAATATTACATATCGAGTTCTCATTGATTTACGAGGAACCAGTGGCTTTAGTCTTATACCCCATGGTCTTTTCAGGACTCCCTCTCCTTCAACCTTTTGCCATGGTGGGGCTCAAATCTTGCTTTCCTCATTCAAAAATTTTTTTAAATGATTCCTTTGATAAAATAAGACAGTTTTCTTTCGCAGAGAAACAAATAGGAAAAAGCTAAATAAAATTTATTCTTGAAGGTTCCTTTTAGAAATTTCTGCAGCGTGTCAAAACTTTACATGCGATTTTCTCAGCTTCATATTTCTTCCCAGCCTGAGTAGCCTTACAAAGCTTTTCATTATGTTTTTGTAAGCCAATTTTAATAAATGTTCTACCGTTGAACTCGTAAGGAACCAAACTGAGGAGCTATGCTATTTTTTTATTACACTTCAGAATTATGAAGCATAAAAACAATGTATAATTTTTATATGATGATCAATATCAGTATCAATATAAATAGCATAGCTCCAGATTAGAGATCTTTACCTAACGCTGAATCTTAAACCGAACCAAAAAATATTAAGGGAAAGTGCCCCAATCACCCGCGAGAAATGACCTAATTAAACTTCACCTATTTTCTGATAATTGGAGAACTACTTGAGATAACTAATAACACTTTTTTAAAAACAGAAGAAATAAACAGATATACACACCTAATTTCATTATCTCTTAATAATAAAAATTTCATTTTTAAGACCAGTGTCTCCCCTTAAAGCACAACTTGGTGGCTTATTAGGGTAAAGCTAAAGAAGTGTGTATCGGCATAGTTTCTGGAACACTGCATTAACACAGGCTCAATTTTATAACAGCAGTAGGAATGTTTAATTAAAATGCCAGATCTGTAATTGCTGCTTGCTTTACAACAAAGGTTCTAACAAAGACAGCAAAGTTAAAAACTTTCAATGTGCACTAATTCTCATAGAACAAGGCAGAGCATACTGAAGTAAGATAACTACAAAATAAGTAATATAGCTGCGAGATAAAACATTTAGCTACAATTTCAGCCCGCAATCTTCTTCCACTCCCTCTTGAAGTGCACCAAACAAAACGCGAGACAAGAAAACGGCATTACCCTAAAACATTCCTAGCATTTCCAAGAACTAACTTGTGCCTTCACTTCAGGTTAGCTCTGCCAGATTCAGTGAAAATAAACACTAGGCAAGCAGCACTCAAGATGAAAGCTTCTGAAGAAAAAGTGCTCCAAGACGCCAAAATACAAGCGATACATGAGCATGGTACACAGAATTGGCACAGGAGAGAAGAAAAATGAGAAAAATGGAGGCCCAAACGAGTTCACCGCCTGGTAGCACTCTGTTCCCACCTGTGCCCAATTTTTTCCTTGTGTTTCCCCATCGCCTTTTCAGCTATATCCCGAGTGGCAAACTGCACAAAAGCTTCCCCTGTGCTCCTCCCCTGGTAGTCGGTAGGAAGTGTAATCCCATTGGGGACAATCTCCAACCCTTCAATAAGGCCCAGAATGGGAGAAAAACACATTGTCACTCGCTCTGCTCTCTCTGCACACAAAGAGGCACACTAACGCGTCAACAATGCACCACAACATGGTTGTAAATTAAGGCCACCATGCAACAATGCTCACAGCTCCATCTTAAACTTCCAGCAGTCTAATTTCATTTTGCATTTCAAGCATAAAACACTTCAAGCAAAGCTATATCAGCTGCCTCACCACTAGATGCTAACACTCCTTTCTCACAGCAGGTAATTACATCAGTACAAGGTGCAAATAAATTGAAGGCAGCCTTTTCTTTTTTACTGTATACACACTATAACCCCCCCCCCCCTCTTTAATGCCACAGATAATGAGCCCAGTTCACCAAACATGCAATACTTAAAGTGCCTTTCCGATTGCTGCATAAAGGCTTACTGAGCACAAGTGATGCCCCTTTCCTAAATGCTCATTCTTGGGTATGCACCTTTGGCACGCAAGTTTGAAGTGCAGGCAAGCACAATGCAGCAGTGCTTCTTCCTCCTGCTATAATATCCAAATTAAGCCTCTCCATTTATTTGTTTCCCCAGTGATGATGCAGGCCAATCAGTCACTGCCACAGAAATACTTATCTGAAGCTAAGGAACAATTTTTACAAAGAAACTTACCCGAGAAAAACTGTGCAATTTCTTCTTTGGAGCAACCAAAGGGCAGGCCTCTCAACCTGACGCAGCCATCATTGAGAGAGTCCTGTTGGTGTGCTCCACTGCGCTTCACGACCCCAATCCATTTCACTGCGCTTTGATTTAAACACTGTCGACAAAAGTAAATATTTTACCAGCCATTCATAACCTCTAGTCAACTTCTACAGCAGTCACCCCCAGCCAACAATACCCACAACTTCGCAACATAGTCGCTAGCCCCATACACATAATACAAGGAAGAGTGAAATCCCCAATGCCTTGCAAAGCATCTTTCAGAATATCAGATCAATGATTAAATTATTTTTGCAAATGACAGCATTACTTAAGCTGAAAGAGGTGCGAGCGATCTTTATTCTCAACATTAAAAATTCTAATCCAATGTGCATCTTTCTCCCAATGAACTGAATCCCACAATTTCCTGGGTGAGAAACCGAAACAGTGTTGCCAACAGCATTTAGTCAGAAGAGTCAGACAATGCCATTATCACAAAATGGCGAAAGATAACTAGTTTGCATAGAATGCTTTTGTGCACAACTGAGCCACGCGAATTGTAATTTGTTGCCTCGTGAAGTGCAACTACCGATGTTCCGCCGTTATAAGAACCTTGACGTCCAGTGAAAGTTACTTTGCACAGTAAAAATAGCTGCATTGCACCCTTTCACGTGCTAAGCTTGTGACTGGGGTGACCAAAAGCTTGCGACTAAAGGCAGGATATCAGCTGTATGTTGACCAGGAAAAGTTTCCACTGAGATGAAACGTAAAAATGTAGTAGAACTACGGTTATACATAACCCAGTTTTGTGATGACCTGCATTTTACGACTGATCAGTTCGGTCCAGGCGAAATCCTCATAGAAATGATGTATTAAAAAAACCTTGGTTATATGATGCCGTTTTACACTGACCCCGAATCTTACTACTTTCAGTATCTGCCCAACAAAAAAAAACCACATCCACTCGAATCAAACGTCGAACAAATATTCAAGAGTGCACAATATGACGTTAGGTTCCACTAGATTGAGGGTTAGGAAAGTAGAGAGTGAGACGATGTCTTGTTAGGATGAAAAATTCATTCTCTTGGAAATTCATGCGCTTCTACATATGCCTCGATCGCGTGCATATGTAACCTGGGTCGTTACCTAGTCAAGCTCTATCCGTGGCTTCGGCCGGCTGAAAAGCCGACAGTCGATCCACGATATACCGAACTCGAAGGGGATGGAGAAATAGTTTGATATATTAATAATTCAAGATACAAAATATGCATATTGAAGGCCTAAATTAAAGAATTTCAGGCCTCACACGAGTCCAGAAGGCACAAAAGACAATGTCGAGTTCTCGCTACCGATGTCACTTCGACCTTTGTAGCTGGCAGCCACTGCTTTCAGCTGCTTTGATGCAAAAAGCTAGAAACAGCATAGCCTCAAAGACGCATTTTAAAAGCGAAAACACCAAAAGTATGTCACGAAGTTGAACATGTCGAAGTCCATGCATTTCAGGCTCGTGCGCCATTGTGCACTAACAAAGAAGGAAGGAAATGCGAACATTGCAACGAGATCACAGTCACTTCGCATTTTCATTATAGTGTCCTTGACCATTGGTCGTTCTGAAAAACACTATGCCCCCCTCCCTCCGTTAGGTCCAGCAGATCGCGCATCAAACATAACAGTGCACTCGCAGGCACTGCGCGCAAGGAACCAGATCAGCGCCATGGAACAATACCTCCTTTTCGTCAATCGTGCACGCAAAGGGATCACAACTTGTTATAACAAGGTGGAAAATTTATCTAGACTCATTAAACGGAACATGAAGGGACCGGAATTGTGTTTCATTTAACAGGAGTTCCGTTTACTGAGAGGAGAAGTGTGTTCTAGCAATCAAGTATGCAACTTATCATATCAGAGGAAGTTCCATTTAAGCAGCTATTCCATTTAACAGATTTCCAATAACAAAGTTTACTGTATATTTACTAGGAAAAAATGCACTTTCTGTACTTCGTCGCGGCGCAACGTTCGATATAGTGGATGTCCCGCAGTGCACGAGTGATATACGAGCGCACTGGTTCTATACTTTTGCATGAAAAATTGAAAAGAATTTCTGAACACTTTGATATAGCCAATTCTATATATCCAAGTTGGATATTTATTCTTTATTCATCAGATACCCCGCAGCACCCGAAGGCGTTATAGCAGGGGGGTTACATCAATAAATGACGTACATCTCCGTTCACCGACACAATACAACTTTGTTCACACATAAATAACTGAAATACATTTTCGTTCATAGTAGAATTTTGTTCACACATAATACATCTTCGTTCAGGTTACAACACGGGTTTACAGCAGTGAATAAAATATACCTTCGTTCCCACTATGTACTTGCATTTCAGTTAGCCTGTTCCACTGTTTAATCGTTCTAGGAAAAAATGAATTGGCATACATGTTCGTTTTAGCTGGGTATTCCCGAATTTTGCAACTATGATCAAAACGTTCTGAAGCTGTAATGAGGGTTGTGTAGGTATATTTCTCTATTAATCCCAGTTTTATTGTAGTAAATGCAGTAAAGAAATTTTAATCTCTGCTTCTGGCGGCGGTCAGAAAAACACTCCCATCCTAGCTCAGCCTTCATTGCAGTGCAGCTCTCCCCCCTTCCGTACCGTCCGAAGACGAACCTGGCAGCACGATTTTGTAATTGTTCCAGAGCAGCAATGAAGGTTACCTCGGCGGGGTCCCACACGACACAACCGTATTCTAAGATGGGTCTGATACAAGTAGTGTATGCCATACGTTTTAAATTCACATGCGAACATCGCAGGTTTCTTTGAATGAAATTTAAAGCCTTACCAGCTTTGGCTATGAGAGTGTCAACCTGAGGCCTCCATGAACATTCCGATGATAGTATTATACCTAGGTACTTATATGTACTCTCTTGTTTCAACTGTACATTGTTCAGCTGGTACTGTGACTGACATGGTTTCATCTTTTTATTTTAGTAAATGAAATATGTACACACTTTGTTATATTCAAATTCATTTTCCATTTGATACACCAGCTATAAATGAGTGATAAGTCTTTCTGAAGTTGTAATACATCATTGTGATAAAAAATTTTTCTGTACACAACACAGTCATCCGCAAACAACCGTATAGAAGATGAAATTCCTGCAGAGATATCATTAACATAAATTAAAAACAATAGCGGACCCAGGATGAAGCCTTGTGGGACCCCTGAGGTAACATCGGTGTATTCGGAGCATTTTCCATTTAGTACTACGGTTTGTGTTCTTTGCGAAAGGTAACATTCGATCCATTTAAAAACAGTTTTATCAATGTTCAGGGTGGTAAGCTTAAACAGTAAGTGTGAATGTGACACCGTGTCAAAACGCTTTCCGAAAATCCAAGAACACACCGTCAACCTGTCCTACAGTATCTACGCCCGATATTACATCATGATTAAATTCGACTAATTGTGTTGTGCAAAACAGCCCTCTATGAAATCCATGCTGCTCGTTGATTAGTACCTTATGCTTGTTTAAATGAGTTATTATTTCTTTGTATAAAATATGTTCGAGGATTTTACACGGGATAGACGTAAGCGATATTGGTCTATAATTACCAACGTCTTTTTTGGACCCACCTTTATGTATAGGTACCACGTGCGCAATTTTCCAGTCATGTGGTAATGTGCCTGTCGCTAAAGATCTTTCAAAAATTGCATAAAGATACATAGAAATTGGCCCCGCACAACGCTTGAGTACACGCGGAGAAATTCCATCTGGACCACTAGATTTACTCTCATCAACGTCCTTCAATAGTTTTTCAATTCCATTAACACTAAGCTCGACAGGAAGCATAAGCGAAATGCTCATAATAGTTTGATGATAATTACAGCTGTGTTTAGGTAAGAATACCGAGTGGAAAAAGTTGTTTAGGCATGCAGCCTTATCCTCGTCATTCGTAATTACCGTGCCGTTATAATTTAACTCCTGTATTCCAAAGGAATCTGAGCCACACTGTTTTAGGTACTTCCAAAACATTTTAGGATTTGATTTCATTTTGTTGCTTAGCTCAGTGAAGTAATCAGCTTTAGCTTTTTCTATCTTTAGCTTATATTTTACATATTTACGCGGATCAGCCTATAGCAGCTGCCTGGACCTTACATTGGTTTCTCACTCACTTATCAGGAAAGTGCACTGGTTTTCAGATCTGGAAACGCGGGGCAGCGACCATATACCAACTTACCTGTGTATAGAAGGTTTCACCAGCTCCAAGTCCTCAAGAGGCCTCAAGTACACCGATTGGCCGAAATTCAAAATGTTAATGGAAGACTGCTGTACCGACGGCTCATCATATAACCTAGAGGACTCGATAAAGGATGTCCTGCAGAATACCACGCATACACATGTGACTAGTCACAAGCGCACCGATTTCGACATCGAGCTTGAGAAACTTCGCGCAATACGCCGTCGTGCAGAACGAAGGTACCGACAGACAAAGTGCATGGATGATTTGAGGCTGGCTAGACGCATTCAAAAGAAAATGCAGCGGCACATGGATAAACTGGCTAGGCGACGTTGGACATCCTTTTGCGAGTCGTTGGATCCACGAAAGCCCCTATCACTGATATGGCGAACTGTCCGGGGTCTTAGCACAACCTTGGGTCAGCGACACCCGTTTACATCTCTGGCACTTCACCTTCGATGCAGAGAGATTGACGTCGCAGAATCTTTCTGTAGAAGAATTGCCGGTGATTCCAATTTCACAGTATCAAGAACGGGAACTTTTGACAACCCACCGCCCTCACGTGATCCCCGTATGGAATGCCAGTTTTCTATGGATGAGCTAGAGGCGGCACTGGCTCTGTGCAGACGTTCTTCAGCACCCGGTCCTGACGGCATTACCTATCGTGCCCTTTGTAATCTTGGAGACGAAGCTCGGAAGGCACTCTTACGCCTATACAACGACTCCTGGCAGACTGGTACTGTTCCCCAGGCATGGAAGTCAAGTCGCCTCATTCCACTTCTAAAGGCTGGTAAATCTCCTTTGGATATTGCCTCATACCGTCCTATCGCACTTGCCAGTTGTGTGGGAAAAACGATGGAACGAATGATTCTAACACGAATGGAGTGGTATTTAGAGCACTACAAAATCTATCCAGTATCCATGACCGGATTCAGGCGCGGCCATTCGTCAATCGACAACGTTGTTGATCTGGTGACATATGTTCAACACCAGAAAGCCTGTAAGAGACTGTGCGCCGCCCTGTTTCTAGACGTTAAGGGGGCTTACGACAATGTCACCCATGAAGCCATCCTTAGTGCTTTGGAAACAGTAGGTCTTGGTGGCAAGATATATATGTGGGTGTACAGCTACTTACAGCTGAGATCATTTTACGTGATGACAGTGAATGGCCCAACACCTGATTATTACAGCAGCCGAGGAGTTCCTCAGGGAGGAGTGCTAAGCCCTACCCTTTTCAACCTAACTCTCATTGGTCTAGTCGAGCAGCTACCTAGCACTGTAGAGCTTTCTGTCTATGCTGATGACATCTGCATTTGGACATCAGGTGTGACAAGGCCTCAGCTTCGCGCCCGCCTTCAGAAGGCTGCTACAACGGCGTCGTGCTATCTTCGTAAACAAGGCCTCGAGGTGTCCTGCGGAAAATGTGCAGTGGTAGCGTTCACGCGGAAAACAATGTCTGCTTACAGTATATCGATTAATGAAGAATACATATCGTTCAGCAGAAGCCACAGGTTCTTGGGAGTCATAATAGATAGAAACCTGTCGTGGACTCCACACGTGAACTATGTGAAGAAGCGGCTGATCGCAACATGCCACATGCTCAAATTCCTTGCAGGAAAAAATTGGGGAGTGCCCATATCATCCATGCTACAACTGTACAGAGTGCTGTTTATCGGATTCTTACGGTACAGCTTACCTGCAATGTCTAACACCGGCAAGACCAACCTGCGCGCAATTCAGAGCATTCAAGCCCAAGCACTTAAGATATGCCTTGGAATACCCCGCAGTGCTTCAACGGCTGAAACCATTGCCATCGCTCAAGATCACTCGATAAATACGCATATTATTACCGAGACAATGCGCATGCACCTCAGGCATTATGCCAGGACCCCTTCTCACCACCTGGCGAGCCTAGCTGCTGAAAGGCCCCGCACGACATACGGCACTATTGTCTCCAAGCATCGTTCATCGTTTGCTGAGACATACGCACCTGCATCAAAGCCACTGCTTCCTCCTTGGAGCTTGAGCCGGCCGCGAGTTCACTTAATGATTCCAGGAATGAGGAGAAAATCGGACTTACCGACACATGCCCTGAAACAACTGAGTCTATCCCTACTGGAAGAAAACTACAGTAACCACGTGCACATTTACACGGATGGCTCTACTACGCTGTCTAGTTCAGGTGGAGCAGTAGTTATACCATCACAAGGGATAACTCTGTGTTTTAAGACTTCACATGTGACAAGTTCGACGACGGCAGAACTCGAGGCTCTGCGCAATGCACTGGAATTAATTCGGAAAGTATATTCTTAAATTTGTCCCACATATCATGCACATTGCTCTCCTCAAAAAGACATTCGAAAACAGGGAACGAATTACGAAGTTTTTTAGAAATTGCATCGTAGTCACCCTTGTCATAAAAGTAGATCCTTCTACTCGTAGGTAACTTCGCACTCACTTTCTTCTTTTGGATACAAGCAACAACAGCAAGATGATCACTAATTCCTGGAATCACAGTCACGTCATTTACGAAATTTGGCGAGTTGCAAAACAACAAGTCTAACACAGCGTCATTGCGAGTAGGGGTGGTAACGTACTGCGTCAAACCAAACCTGTCGACAATATTTTTCATCGCAAGGTTCATGCGCCCGCTTATACTATTACAGGAACCATTACCCCAGGATAAGCCAGGCAGATTAAAATCCCCCCCCTAGGAGTATTGTCTGGGCTGATGCTTCAGAAAGAATTTCATCTAATGTTTGCATTATGCTACTATCTGAGCTCGGCGAGCGATAAACCACTCCGACCAAAATATCCGGGATCCGGGATCCGATATATCTGGGATCGACTGTACTTCACGTCTCCGGTCCGTGGAAACTCTTCCTGGTCAACATACAGCTGATCCGGCCTGTGTCAGTCACAGGCTTGAGTGGCACATCACTAGTAGTACTTTACATGCCAATTACAATGAGCACTGCTCAGTCATACACAAAGGCATTCTATGCAACCTTGTGGTCCGTTACCATTATGTGCTAGCGATGACACTGTCCGACTCTTCTGACGGGGGGCTGTTGCCAATGCGGTTTTGATTTCATGCACAGGCAATTATCAGACTGTTTATTGGTAGAAAGCTGCACATTCGATTCGTTTTCTTTTTCTCCAGTTGAGAATAAGATTTGCTCGTACCACCTGTATGTAATGCTGCCATTGCTACTAACGGCAATAATTTAAGGGGAGATTACCGATCAAAATTAGATTTTTTTATTTTCGTCTGTTTTGATAAGATTAGTACCTCTACTGTTATGAAAAACATAATACAGGCCGAGACCTAACTGAAAATTCATTAAAATTGCATCGAAAGAGCACAAGGTGCCTATTAAAGGTCGAAAGTGTGCAGTCTTCGAGCACCTTGTCGCCGATAATGCGCCGCCGCTCGCCTTTGTTGATCGCGCGAGTCGAAAATTCGAGCCTCACTCTTCAAATACCAACAGTTTCTCTCGTTGATACAGCGCAAGAAATAATAAAAAGAAGCACTCTACCGAGTGTTTTTTGAGCGCCGCGACTGGCTTATCACATGGTACGAATCTGGGACCGCCATTAGCCGCTGCGCGCCTGTATGTGCTGTGAAACCTATTTGCGGGGTCCATGTCTTGTCGAGCAGCGCAGCTGAACAATGCTTTTCTCGTGTAATTATCTCCGTTATGAATGAAAAAAAAGCATTGCTTGCAAGTGAAAGCCGTGGTGCGGCGCGCTCTGTAGAAATAGGCTACGAGCAGCTGGTCCAATTTGTGGCAGTTGTTGGCTTGCAAAAGCCAATGCATCAAGTCATTCACACCTGTCAGCCGGAAAGTTCTTGATGCGCAATGGATGACGTCGGCGCCAATCTTGAGAGGTCGAAAGAGCTAGCAGTGAGAGAACTTAGCAAGGACGACATTGCCATTAGGTACAACATTGATTGATTTGTGGGGTTTAACATCCCAAAACCACCATATGATTATGAGAGATGCCGTAGTGGAGGACTCCGGAAATTTCGACCACCTGGGGTTCTTTAACGTGCACCCAAATCTGAGCACACGGGCCTACAACATTTCCGCCTCCACCGGAAATGCAGCCGCCGCAGCCGGGATTCGAACCCGCGACCTGCGGGTCAGCAACCGAGTACTTTAGCTACTAGACCACCGCGGCGGGGCCCTTCGAGAGTCAATGGCACGATGGAGTCGAGCGCTCACTTCAAAATAAACTTAAGATACCTTCCAAGCTATATTTGCTGCTGATATTTTGCAGATGATACACATATGTTTGCAGATGATATACAAATTTTGTGTCAGTACCCCTTTAACAATTGCTCCACCTTTCAAATACTTTGACAGACTGCGAATTCAAATGTGGATCTGCCAAGCTGGTGACCTTGAAAATCGAGGGATTAGTGAAACTGAGGAGTAGGAGTGGCAAAAAAAAAACTGCCGCAGTTTCTGTAAGGCGCCAGCAATTTTATACACTGCTTGAAATGATTGCATGTAACATTTTTAGAACAGTCGGCAATCTTACTAGTACTAAAAGTTATGTGGTGTATACACGCAGGAACAAAATGAGCTGTGTCCCGTGACTAGTGCTAAGAGCCCCTTAGCACTAGTCACGGGACACAGCAGGGCACTGGTGTAGCGCGGCAAAGATGGGCTTAACTAGCATTCTGCACCAGTCAGAAAAACGTCCAAGAAAATTTTAACACCACCATGCCCCCCCCCCCCCCCCATCTTTTTTTTACGATGGTGTAGTGCAGCGAAGGTGGCTTACCTAGCGTTCTGCACCGGTTATTACAAAGGCGAAGAAATTTTCAAACACCGCTACTCCTTCACTCATTTTTTTTTCACAATGGGGTTAGGTTAAGGCCACAACTTCAAGCTCACTTGCAAGACTATTTCTACCAAATAAAGTAACGGCCTGCGCCCCTTGATCCGGCGACAGCACCAGTTATGGCCAGGATGACTCAACTAAAACAAGACAGAAAAAATGTTTTATATGCCTTTGCTATGGCGACCAACGTGGTCGTAAGCAATGCCACCATTCGCAGCACGTCGACTGTTCGCGCTTCCAGCTCTAGGTGCTTCATGCCATAGCCACATTTGCCGACTAGGAAGTTTATCTTTCCCGCGAAGCGTTGGTGGCTACGGCAACACATTTTTTGTCTAGAAGTTGCGTCATTCTGCCGATAGGTATCCGCTGCAGTCAGCGAACTGATGGGCGCGTGGCTTTGTTACTTTAACTGGTTGATCGCGTCTGGCGAGTGCCCTCACCTGATGGGAATATATCTGACATTGTGGTTTAAGATTAGGGTCTGCGCGCTTGGATTGATTGATGACGCAAAACTGCAGATGACCAATGTGGCCTTTATGTCTTGCTGAAATTAGCACAACTGAGATAATTTTGAGGCTGGTTTGGCATTTTGGCTCAGAAATGGGGATTTGCATACCTGCCAAGTTTGGAGAAACGCAATCCGGGAAATCTACTCGACGAGGGAGGGTGTAGTAATACAATATGTCGACCGTGAGGGGGGGGAGGTATTACGATAGCAGTTAATTATATGAACACTGTCAGCGGCATTTTGCGGTTGCCGCTGATCTGTACAGAGTGCAAACTGATAACATCACTTACGCATCGTTCATCTGATTTACGTGCGAGTAAAAAGCTAGCGCTAAGGACCAACATGGCTGAAGCAGAGATTAAACTAACCGGTGGCCACCGTCGCGCGAAGGGCACATGCAATAACATCGCTCCTCGTGCGAGGCCTGTCACCGCTTGCTTAGGAGTTATTTTGTTGGGCAAGGGACCATAGTACAGTCCTGCCGACCACTCGCCTTCCCCCAGCTCGCGGAGAAAACGGACAGTGTTGAGCACTGTTTTTGGCAACCCTGGTGGAGTAAAAAACCAAGAATGTTGGAGGAAAAAGGTAAGGATATAGGGGAGGAGCCCTCAATAAGGGAGTTGGGGCAGGGTTTCAGCTTAGCTCCTTGATGGAGAGGGGAAAGGGGTCGCATAAAGGAAAGGTACAAAAAGTGTGTGGAGAGGTGTGGGCATAATCCTTCGGGGTACAGGTGGGCGAAAGTGAAGGTCCCTCCTAGCATCCCACCCCTGCTTCACCCCCCCCTGCCCCTTTTTGTCCACTGGAGTCCCTGTGTCACTCCCTATTATGTCAATGTAAAGGGCCGACTGCTGGCTGCAATAAAACAGCCACAAAGTTTGCAAACAAGCAAGCCCAGAGGGGCTCCCTTTTTGCTCTTTTTTTCTTTCTGGTGTGGGAATACTGGCACATTTACTGTAGTTACTCAAATCTAATGCGCACCTTTTTTACGGTTACGCGAGTTAATAAATTGCATGCGCATTAGAATCGAGTACGAAACAAAAAAAAAATGAATACGGTCATTCTATTGCCATCGACACTTAAAAATGGCCGCCCCTTATGTGCGTCGGCATGGCCCACGCCTTCTCTAGGAAGATGCCTGCCGCATGAGAAAAAAACAGATGCCACACCTTTTGCTTCCTTCATTTTGAAAATGTTCTCGGTCGCTAGCATCCCCTATGGAGGACGGTGCAACAACGCAACACTTTGCTTAGCCTCCAAAACAGTGGTGCACAGTTGCAGGTCTCGAACAACTCTCGACTTACGCGCCCCTATGGGCCGCAGATGAAAAACGCTTAGCTGGTATCGGCCGTCGCCGTGATGATAGTGTCGGTCGCGAGCGCCACCGCCCGGAGCTTGTTTAAAACTGAAGGCAGGCCAACGCTGCTGGGAGCGCGAGCCATTCCTCTGGCATCTTTCTAGAGGAGGCGTTGGCATGGCGCGTCGGCCATTTCTGCTAATGTGTTTACCATGTGCGGCACGTCATATGTGTGCTGAGGAGTTCGTCGTATCGTAGTGCATTTACATAGACAGCATGGAAGGGCCGACTCTGAAGACTCGAGTGCACCACGATGCTGCTTTTAAAAGAAAAGTAATCGTGTGTGCAGAAACGGACGGAAATCTGGCAGCATCGCGGTCGTTCGGAGTTCTTGAAACGTGCGTGCGGGACTAGCGGAAACATAAGCAGAAGATTGTCGACTGCAAAGCTTCACGTAAAGGCTTCAGTGGACCGCAGCAGGATCGGTTTCCGAAAATTGAAGAGCTGCTCACCGAGTGTGCTTGAACAGCGAGCGGCACAGCGGCCCGTGACGACAGAACTGCTCCAAGTGCGGGCTATGCAGTTAGCCTTGGAAAAAGGGCTAACGCGAAGCCAGTTCAAAGCGAGCAGGTGCTGGCTAAGTGGATTTTCCCTCCAAAGGCAAACGGGCATATGCCAAAAGTTGCCGGAGGAGTACGAAGAAAAACTCAATTTTCAGAGGTTCGTCCTCAACTTGCGGCACAACAATGGCTACCTGCTTGGGCAAATCGGGAATGCCGATCAGACGCCTCTGTACTTCGACATGCCTGGCACCACAACCGTAGAGAAGGGGGCGAAACAAGTTCGCGTGCTGACATCTGGCCACGAAAAAACTAGGGTGACGGCAATGCTCTGTTGCACGTCAGATGGGCACAAGCTTCCTCCGTACCCGATATTTAAGCGGAAAACACTCCCGAAAGCAGTCAATTTCCCGAGTGGTGTGATCGTGCGAGCCAACGAGAAAGGTTGGATGACGACGGACCTGGTCGCCGATTGGATCCATCACGTCTGGCGGAAGCGGCCTGGCGCCAGTTTGGGCCTGCGAGCGATGCTCGTACTCGACGCGTTCAGGTGCCATCTCGACCAGCGGATCAAGAACAAGCTCGCTGCGTGCAATACGGACCTTGTAGTCATACCTGGCGGCATGACGTCACAACTTCAACCGCTGGATGTCTGCCTGAACAAGCCGTTGAAGGACAAAATGCGGGCGCTTTACACTGACTGGCTGATCAATGAACGACATCTCACGCCAGGCAACAGGATGAAGCGCGCCTCTCTGCAAGACTTCGCTGCGTGGGTGAAGGACGCGTGGTGTGCAATACCATCAGCCATGGTGATCAAGGCATTCAAGAAATGTGGCATCCCGAATGCCATGGACGGTACAGAGGATGAGATGCTTTGGGCTGTTGACAGTGATAAGGAGTTGTCCGACAGTGACGAGGACTGACCTATTTATTGCGCGACTCATAACGCCGCCGTAGTGGTCACAGTTTTAGCTACAGGGCTGGCTGTTTGACTGTGTTTTATCTTTTGAAACTTCAGTGCATTAAAACCCAAATACTTGTTCTCAATGTGCAAAAGATGACTCCTACGGACTTTTTTTTTTCTCTCCCGTCGCGGAAAATGGGTGCGCGTTACAATCGAGGGCGCGGTAGAATCGAGTAAATACGGCAATAGCCAGCAAAAGCATCAGCTGTACCACAGGGTCACTGCCCTCCCTCTGCTACAATGGATTTTTTTTAGTTAATGTGCGTGACCTTCAATAACTGCAGTGCACAGCCATGCGCGATTTCGCTGCTCCTACTCGGCAGGCTGCATGTTCTGGCACTATTTTCGCCTCTCGAAAACGTACATTGAACCGAGTTGAACCTTGCTACCATCGCTAAAAAAAAAAAGAATTCTTTTTACTACATGGCCAGACAATTTGCTTAAGTGGCCAGAAAAAGCACTGGGTGCGCGAGGCAAAACTGGATTTCCGGGAGATTTTTCCTATGACCCGTACAACCGGGAATATCCCGGGTAATTTGGGAGACTTGGCAGGTATGGATTTGTATGAAATTGGCACAGCTGTTGCACCCCTGAGCATGAGAAAGACTGTCAGCTGGAGACTCGAAATGAGTTAGGAAAAAGACATGCTTCAGCTTGCACGAAAGATCATGTCAATTCAAGAGAGGTAAAATTACCAGACTACCAAGCCTGGTAATTTCAGACATACTGAATGTTCCTTTGTCACAAGGACATTGGGCTAAAATCTGCAAGGCCACTTTTTTCCAAACGTGATTTTTGGAAGCCTCCATATACGCGATAGCTTGCCTTATAACAAATATTTTCACTAACAATTTTTGAGAAGTCTCTATATATGGTGTCATGACCGTCGTCAGTAGGCGCCATGCTGTCGCTGGGAAGCGTAGCCGGGCAGCGTTCCCGCGCCTGGAACCCAGTTTTCTCGGAACCAGCGTCCAGAGATGACGGGGGAGCGGCGCTCTTTTAATCCTCAAACAAGTAGCCGACTGGCCGGCTGCCTATGCCCACCAGGTATTGTCCCTGCTAGCCGGAGGACTAGACGTGTCGCCACGCCGCCATAAGCCGCTCCAGAGAGGACAACAAAGACAGCGTCTTCCTTAGAAGAAACCGCGGCCGCCGCCACAAATTGCCCTGCTAATTGAGCGGACAGATTGGCGGACCGTTTGATGTCTGCTGTCAGGAGCGTGGGACCCCTCGACCAGCGGCACACACACGACGAGGAAGAGCCCCTCTGGCGCCACGTTGCAGTGCAGTGATCACGACTCAATATTGGATGTTCACGTGGGCCGTGCATGTTCGTACCCCTCGCCTGTTGTGTGTGTGATTGGTGTTCCCCTCAAGAAGGAGCCCGACAGGGCTTATAAGGACGTCGCAGAGTGCGGGACGTCGCTCTGAACTGTGTAACGGTTCAACCACCACGCTCGTGGTTTGTGAAAACTCTCAACCTTTCTATACTGTAAATATTTGTAAATAGTGCCATAAACCTATTTGTTTTTTTGTATCCCCATCTTGTAAGCGCTCGTTTCCTCAACCCGAAGCTACACCACGCTACCACAAAAGACCGGGCAGACCCCGGTCCGCAACAACGGGTCCTCAGTGCTGGGAGCCGCAACAATGGGCAACTATGGATTCATGCAGAATTTAAAATGCAGCACCTTTTTGTACTCTGACCGATTCTGTGCCACACAACTGCCAAATATCAACTTCACCAGTTTTTTTATGATACACTTTTTCTCGAAGGTGGTGATCTACCTTAAATTGTCTTCCTGCAGACTGCTAGTTGCCATCCAACGATCATGTCTGTACTAACATTACTTAGATTGTCTGTGCACAGAAAAAGCAGGGAAAATTCCTGCGTACTTGCCTATTATATAGGTTTGTGCAACATATCATTCACGCAGGGAATAAGTGGCACCTCTTTGCTTGCGCTTCAAGAACAGTGTTACCCCATCTTGTCTTCAGCACAGCACCCCAGACACGAATATGAACAAGCGTGTTGGGTATCCATATTCCCCGGAAGCCATTTAACTGGGTAGCTGTAATGAATGGAATAGGAACTAAATATACTATGTGCCTTCCACATAAATGCATGTGTGACGGTCTTTCCGGCTACCTAGCTGTGGGTTGACTGAACAGGCAGAATTTTCACTCGTGGTTCACATGTCCAAAGCATGTTGGGTATCCAGATTCCCCGGAAGCCATTTAACTGGGTAGCTGTAATGAATGGAATAGGAACTAAATATACTATGTGCCTTCCACATAAATGCATGTGTGACGGTCTTCCCGGCTACCTAGCTGTGGGTTGACTGAACAGGCAGAATTTTCACTCGTGGTTCACATGTCCAAAGCATGTTGGGTATCCATATTCCCCGGAAGCCATTTAACTGGGTAGCTGTAATGAATGGAATAGGAACTAAATATACTATGTGCCTTCCACATAAATGCATGTGTGACGGTCTTTCCCGGCTACCTAGCTGTGGGTTGACTGAACAGGCAGAATTTTCACTCGTGGTTCACATGTCCAAAGCATGTTGGGTATCCATATTCCCCGGAAGCCATTTAACTGGGTAGCTGTAATGAATGGAATAGGAACTAAATATACTATGTGCCTTCCACATAAATGCATGTGTGACGGTCTTTCTGGCTACCTAGCTGTGGGTTGACTGAACAGGCAGAATTTTCACTCGTGGTTCACATGTCCAAAGCATGTTGGGTATCCATATTCCCCGGAAGCCATTTAACTGGGTAGCTGTAATGAATGGAATAGGAACTAAATATACTATGTGCCTTCCACATAAATGCATGTGTGACGGTCTTCCCGGCTACCTAGCTGTGGGTTGACTGAACAGGCAGAATTTTCACTCGTGGTTCACATGTCCAAAGCATATGTTCCACTTGCAAGAGAATTTTCAGGACTAAAACCACTGCGGTTCATGATCTTTGACTTCCCATGTCAGCTTTAGCAAATGTTATCATTTGAACTTGTGGGAATTGAGGCTTTGCAGCCTTTTCTGCCGTTCTCATGTCCCGACATGATTCCCCTCCTCCAGTGTCTGGCACGCTGGGAGAGCAAGGAGCGACTTCTAACCCCTCTCACACGGTAGGGGATGTTGACTGTGGCACCGCGCGCGATCTCCCGAGAGGTTTTGGGCTCGTGCGTCGCGAGTCAGATTCTCCGGGACAGCTTACGGCAAGTACGCATTCCATTTCGTTGTTTGGGGCTCGCCGGACTTCACTGGCGGCCCCAGTGAATTTTGTTGCCCCTTTGCGTACACTCAGCCGAAGGGTGGTACGGTGTCCTAGTGTGTGGCCCAGCTACGCCAACCTGTCTCCCTCCGAGGCCAATGCGAGTGCCTTCGCCCTCGCTCGAGCAACTGGGCCTTGGTCCCGGTGTCTCCGTGTATCACTTTTACCATGGAGATGTTCTCGTGGCACCCTGTGTAGTACTTTTTGCCCGTGGCGTGAATAAGCCCATTTGCTTTCCCGCCACGCCTTTGCAACAGGCTGTACTGCGTTTTGGTGTTGCCACAGACAAAGTGTTGCGGCCTTGAGCAGCATCGTGTCTCGCCACGGCGACGGTTAACACCTGCCCTGCGGCTCGCTAAGACCGGACTCGCGCTAGTGGCCGTACTCCTTCGAGATGCGTGTCAGTACAAACTTCAAATCGTTACCGGCAATGGCAGCAGCCATGGTCAACACTAGCACACTCCTTGAGGTTGACTAGCACAAACCCTAGCAGAGTTCTTATAACTAGTGAACGGAGCTTACTACCAGAAACAATCAGAAACAATATTATTAGGGTACCAACCTAAATTATTGAATATACTCACCTTCTATGTACCTGTGACCAATGTGCTCATTGTGTCGCTGCAGGCCTATCTCAATGTCTTGCTCGCTTTCTAGCTCAATATATGCTTCACCACTTGGTCTGCCTTCTCTTGAAAGTGTCATGTGCACTCCATTAATGCCTCCTTTGATGTGACACTCTGCAGAAGCAGAAAATATGAACTTCACATGTGTATAGGACTCGCCAGCACACAGGAGACTTGAGAATTTCTTTAATCATGCTCCTAAACCTACATACACTGGTGTACTTTGCATTTCGCAATAAGTGAAATGCAGCAGACGCTCGAGATCAGACCCCCCCTCCCCCCCTCCGCAACACAACAGTCAGTCGGCCACCACAGCAGGAGCAAAGTGAACACAAAATAAATTTAAAAAAAAACTGCATGGCAATTATACATGATTTGTTGGTTTTACAAACCTGAAGTCACAAGTTACCAACAGATACTCTCGAAACTCAACGTTCAACATCGCTGTCCCACCAACCAAACAGTAGGGAGATTTAGAATAGCGCACTGTGAGCCCTTGCGGTGCGGTCTCTGCCACTGCGCATGCGTCGTAACGCGAGTCGGCATTCGCGGACCGCACGCAGAAAATCCGAAATTGCGTGCGGCGATCGCAGCCCGCAAGCGCTGGTTTCGAGGATACGGTGTCACTGCGATCGTGCGTTGCGGTTTGCAGCAGGGCAGACGTTATTCTAAAACTCATGGCGCCCGCTACGCCCGCAACGCTTGCAAACGGTATTCGAAAACTCCCCATCCCCAGTAAGAGGAGTTTTAGCATCGCGCACCGCAAACTCTTGCGGTGCGGTCACTGCCACTGCGCATGCGTTGTAAGGCGAGCCGCCATTCGCGCTTGCGGTCCGCCCGCGGAAAATCCGAAATAGAGTGCGGCGCGTAAAGCGCTGTTGTCGAGGCTGTGGTGTAGCTGCCACGGTACATTTGAGATTGCAGGGGGATGGGCCAAACACTAATGCAAAATTATCTAATGTTAAGCAAGTTTTATCTAACATTCACGCCTTTATGGAGTCCATGTAACGCTTCAACTGAAACTGAATATTTGAAATACGCCACACCAAGTCAAGACTCCAGCGAAACGTGGCTACTGATATAGCCGCTTACCCTTCGACGTGAAGAAGTTCAAAATCTCTTCTTTGGTCGTTGACCATGGAAGGCCCCGAATGCGCAGAACGAACCCTTCGTCGTCCACGGGTGTTGACATTCTGTTCTGTAAGAATTCAGCATCCTTCGCTAGCACAACACTGTGAGCAGCTACATGCAGAAGGCGCAGTGTCGTGCTTTCTATCGGTCTACCACCACCACCACATGCAGTACGCGAACCAGGACGCCGCATATCTACGAACGGGAATCGCTAAATATTTCGCTCACAAAAACCAATCCAATGAATTCCACAGCAGCTCAAAAGTCCAAAAGTCAGCAGCGACTTTTCGAATAGCGGCGAGAGTCTCAAGCGGTTTTTTCGAATAGCGGCGAGAGTCTCAAGCGGTTGTTGGAGGGAGACCGCAAGCGGTTGTTGGCCGGAGCCTGCAAGCGGTTAGCGTGCGACGCATGCACAGTGGCGCGAGACGTTCAGCCGCCAAGCCTTGCAATGGGCGGAACGATTCCACGCACGCGCGGCATCTAAGATCAAGCCAATAAGCAATATTACTATCAACAGCTGGTATTGCAAAGTCATTTGCATCCCCCACGCAGACTTCGATAAGAGGTTACCCCGCTACCGCCATTTCAGCCGATATCGCCATTTCGCCCAATCGTCGCGACGAACAAAGCCGTAGAGGTAAGAGTAAGCCGCCGCGCCGCACCCAAAGCACACAACAGCGAAAACACACATGGCACACACACCATAACGAGCCCGACTGGTTACAGCTCCGAACACGCAGAAAAATGACACGGAATGCAGTACAAAAGCATGTGAGCACACGGGTGCGCTAGGCTTAACTAACACCGGCTCCCGCGCGAGGACGATTGGACCCATTCTCCATTGCTTGCTGGCTGAAGATTCGAACGTCCCTCCAAGCAGCACGCAATTCTTAACCAAAAGCGCCCCTGAATGTCAATTTAAAGTGAGAAACGGGCAAATAAAACAACATAACACACACCTACGTTGGACAATGGCAGCAAGATCCAGAAAACAACGGCAACTACCACTGCGTTGGCCGAGCAGGGCTTCGCTGGCTAGTCTGCAAGGGCGGGACCGCCTTTACAAGCGTTAGAGAGGAGTTGACCGTTGACACCGCTGACGAGGCAATCGCAAATGGTCGGACTATAGACAGCTATAGTGGGTTTTCTAGTGTCGTCAGAAAACACCTACTACTGACGATGTTAAAAGAGTTTATAATGTTGCTACTAGATGGCGCTGCCACTCGCTGGCGTGTTTTGTTCGCGCGCGTCAGTTTACGCCTTCACAAGTTTCTCGCGTTGAAACCCACTATTATGGTTGCGATATAAGCCCATCAGTATAGCAGTGCTCCACATACGTCGATACATTGCACATAAAAAAAAAGAAGTGTGAGGACTATGCGGGCAGGCTAGCGTCTTCAGAGCGCCACATGCTGGCGCGCACAGAACATAGATGTAGGATGTTTGGTGTTCCAGTTCAATGATAATATGTTTCACTCAGTCATGTTTGAGTTTAAAGATGGAACGACTCACAGACAATTATAGTGGTTAAATCAAGAACATAAAATACAACAAATAATGAAAATGCGCAAGGACAGATATTTTGGCACTAACAGAGAGTAAATAGTCCAAGAAAAAAGAAATTGCATATGATTTAAACAAAGAACAATTAAAAGTAAGAATAAAAACAGTGAAACAAAATATATATACATAAAGAGTCTATTAAAATTTGTCGAGAAACAGACATCTGACGTGATTCTTTTAATGTGCGCGTGGAGCACACATCCAGCATTCTATGGCCCGAAGGGGTATGCGGGTACACGTGACTGAGGAAAAGGATTCCACGACGTACGGGACAAGAATATCATGTTATGTATTTCGTGACCTGCCAATCGAGTTGGTCATGTACTTACGTACTTATTTGATTATTTTTTATTTATCCCAGGTTAAGGAGAAGACAGCTACGAGAATCAGACGTGCGTAGGTGATTAAATGCTAGATAGGAACAATCAAAGCGCGTTTGTTCGCAATTTGAGTGATTAAAAAATGCTGCGCATTTAAAACTGCAACGTGAAGAAAATGTCTTTGCAACTAAAATTACGTGCACAGCGCAAAACACGTCGATCTGCTGAGGCCTGCATGTGCGGACCTGTAAATGACTTTTCATATGGTCCGCAAAAATGGAATTTTGACTGTCTCTCTCGTTGATCGGCCTCGAAGACAACAATGAGCATTCAAATCTTCCGCTAAAGTATATGTAATGGGCAGCATTTCTGAGACATTGATGCTGTTGTGCCATAGAATAAAAAACCAATGCGCTTCCACGCCAGTTACCCCCCCCCCCCCCGCCGTCAAAAAGAACAGAAAAAAAAAGATGAGACGCTGTTTTCACTCGTCAACGCGCCAGCAACAGACAGCGCCGCCGCGCGGTGCATAAAATTTGGTTTCTCCGCGACCGTTGGAGAAAGCGCGCGTTCACGACACTAAAAAAATATTTCAGGCGTGCGCCGAGACGTCGGCGCGCCGCCGCCAACAGTTCTTGCCACGGAGGAAGGAAAGGTTTTTTTTTTTTTCCTTCCTTTTTCCTTCCTCCGTGGCTCTTGCTGAGTCATCAACGCCAATCGATCGACGCGCCGCCGCCAATGTGTTTTTTTTTTTTTTGCGCGATCGGTGCACCTATTTTTCATGTACGATTAATTTTTTTTAGTAAAACTGCCTTTCTATGACACCTGATTTTCACCAGTAAATAGCCGCCCTTTTTCAATTCTACCTGCTGGGCAAACGCATCGTAATTGATGCCCTCGAAGATCGTTTAACTCCCTCGTCCTTACGACAACGAAGATGCGGTCCGTGTCACACGGCCACCCTTATGGTGCATTCAGACGACGGACCGAACCCCGATGTGGCGGGGCGGACGGCGCGTCACGTGACGTCACATCAGCGATTCCCCTCGTCCGCGCGGCTCGCGGACGGATGAACCCAACCTGTTTCTCACATCGGGATTCTGGCGGGGGAGAGCCGGTACTTCAGCGGAATAGCTTGGGGTCGGTGGCAACCAGTACACTTTTCGTCTGCTCGCGGCATGTCCTCCTTGGCTCGCGAATAGCTGCATGACTGGTCGGCATTATCTACGCTTGAGCATGGTTTACTTAGTTTTCGGGGTGCTCTGTTCTCAGGTGATTAAATACGCGGAAGTTATTTTTGGTGTTCGGGAAATGTCGCCGCCGTCGTTTGACACGCGAGATTCTTAGCCGTCATGATGGTGAAGTTTTCTAACTTCTGCAACCGGCGACGCGCCGCTTCTAAAAAAGGATGGGAGACGCGTTCAGAAGTTCTACAAGTGGGGAACAATGGTGTTGAAAGAACATTCTGCCAGCAACTACCTTTTCTCCTGACAGAATAACACTCCTCGTTCATTTGTCACAACGCGACAGACATCGCAGTCAAGCGTCGCTTCTTGCGGGCATCCATGTTGAATACTCTCAGACCGGTCTGCTTTCAGCAGGCGCAGGTGAGTGGCGAACCTGCTGTCGAGGGTAATCCGGCTGTTTTCACCTAGGAAACCGTCCGTCGTGTGGATGCGTCTGCAGGCGGATCATCCGCGGATTAGCCGTCCGCGTCCACGACAAATCCGGATTCGGTCCGTCGTCTACGAAGGTAAACGGAGCGTTTAGCAAAGGATGTTCAACGATCTCCTTCGCAGCGAAACGAGGTACTCTCGTCTCCAGCAGTCTAGAGGTCAGAGAAAAATTTCGAGCACTAAGTGGCCGCAGTGAAAGTATATTACATTTTGGCAATCTTAAACGTTCTTTCGTTGTACTACTCATTCACAAAGCGCGTTTGTTTACATATATTTACGCCCGCCAGAGTTCACTTACTCTCAACACCGTTGCTTTACACTCCGCGCCTCGCACGTGGTGCCTCGCGAGTCGGGCCGGCCGGCGCCATTGAAAAATATTTCGTCCATGCGTGTGGCTGTGGTCTTCGCTGTGTCACTCATGGCTGAAGAACACAAAATGTGCGCTCACGAGGCAAGGAAGCACAAGAACTTTCGCACACGGGCATGAACACAAGCAACAAAACAACTAAAAGCACAATGTGGCCAGCGCCACTAGCAGCATCGCTACAATTAGCAAATTTGTTTTTATTTGAAAATATTTTTATAGTTTGTTAGCCTCTTACCTCCTTAATAGTGTTTTTTTTGTAAAAACCCCATAACGAGGATTCACAAAAAATCAATAGAGATGAAATTAGAATACTTTTCCAAAAATCAAACAGCGCCAGCTGAGCACCCTCGCGCCAACTGTTACAAACCTTTTCATTGCCGTGTGGCACTGCCACAACTCCTTCTCCGTCGAACCACCTAGAAGAGATTTACGTTGACGGTGTTCAACGGAGTTTAGTGGTGGCCGTGTGACAGGGGTATTAAACTGGATCAGAAAAAGCTTGTTCAGTGCTCCTAATAGCGCAGAGAGGTAGTACTGGACTCACAATAAAGGTTAATTTCAATATACTTTCGTAGTCACTGTAGTTGAGCAAATCCAGGTCGGTGATATAGCCAACGTTGGGGTGTGGCGAGGACTACCAACACATTCTGGCGGACGATCAAGAGTATGTACTTACTCCCTGTAACACAATATGTATGAATAAAAGGTGTCGAGAGTAGGTATTGAAATGACAATCAATATGACCGTGAATGCGAGTCAAGGAAGAGAGGCAGTTCAAACGAAAAGAGCGGCGCTTTGATCTAAAGCGCTTGCGCGTGGACGCATTTGCTTACATTGCTCAACAGTCTGAACGAGCGAGAGCAGTTTGAGGCATATGTATTTAGAGAAAGACAGTTAGGTAACTGGAACACAGCTTTTATTGCAGAAAGAAAATAGAAAACACAACGAATGAAATATTCTTTATCAACCAAATGATCCAATCAGTAGAGTGGCAGGTTCAGCAAGGTCGACAATTGGACGAGATGGGAATCACCATAAACTTCGTGTCAAGTACTGCACAGAACATGAATGTATGAGTACAAAACACTAAGGTGTGGGTGTACAATGTCTTTGTTTCCTGCAATTTATCAAGCACTCGAGAGACAATCAAACTGAGTAATGCTAGCCTTTACATCACCCGTTTTCTTTCTTGGACTAAATTCGACTAACTGGATCTAGATGCCGATTTATCACAATCATGTTTGACACAGCCCATCAGCGTAGCTTGCTGTGCGAGTTGCTTCAGAATATCCGGAAGCAGAAACCAGTGAAAGACACAAATACTGGAAAGGAGAACAACCAGACAGGACAAGGGCTGGACTTGACAAACAGATTGTTTATTGCAGAAAGCCCACCCACACATAAACGAGGAACGCACGCATAATTAGGGGAACTGAGGCATTTCGCAGTTGCACACCTAACACTGCAAAGGTGTTAAGGTGTTACAAACAGCAAGTTTTCATGAAACACCAAAATATCAACACCATGTGCACTCACTATGTAGAAACGTTAATTCTTTATCTGCAAGGAAAACTGAGGGATTATTTACACGTGACACTTTGTCATTTTTTGTTTTTTTGGAGGTTTTAAAAAAAACTTTAAGTTAAATTTTATTTATTTCTTTAATTGCCAATGACACTCACTTATTTGAAATCAGGAGTGCAGAGCCTTTGCAGCACAGAGGTGAGTTTCCACCACTATACCTGTAGGAAGTAGAATGTTGTGGTCACGTAGCCTGTCATTGAAGCCGATCGGACGATCTGACCGCTGTGACACGGCCGCATATAACAAGGAAAAGTGGGAAGTTACGTACGCCTGCGCTGCAAAGACTGTAGCTGCGTCGCTCATTTCAAATCACTGTTTGAAAGCAAATGGATTAAGAAATGAGATTTAACACGAAAGTTGCGAAGACTTTCGAAATAAGAAAAAAAAATGGGCAAAGTGCCCGTGCGATGTGGTTCCAGTTCAGTTTGCCTCGGATAAAGAATTCGGGGTCCAGTCAACGGGTGCACGTGGCGTTTGTATTTGGCGTTTCGTGAAGGTGGGCTGTTTGCGACACCTTGACACACTTCTTGGCTTTGTACTGTTTATTTTGCAACGTTGCTTGGCTCAAATAACCTATGCAGGCATGCGCTGATTGTTCATTCGTGTGCGGATTTCGTTAGTAAGCATTCAGTTGTTAGTCAAGCACTTGTCCTCTCTGGATCTTCGCCGTTTTCGTGTTTTTCATTGCTTTCTTCTCAAGTATAGTTCGATAAAGATCATCACGTCATGCCAGCGTAACAACTATCCCCACACCCTTCCTCTTCTCCCTATAATTTGCCATCACACGCATGCGTGAATTTTTTCCATCAACGCGTGATCTATCGCACTATATTTTGCTGCACCAATATATATTATGGCAAGGAATTTCAGACATTTCGGCAGTTCAGGATGTGTCCCAAACAGGTGCCACCACGGAGTCAAACATTGTAAAAAAAAAAGTGCCCGTGCAGCGCTTGCCCAGCAAGAGGAGAGGGTAACTCTTCCGAGACATTGTACAACTCTTCTCTCTCGCCCTCCCGCACCCCCTCTTGAGCGTTGTTGATTGATTGATATGTGGGGTTTAACGTCCCGAAACCACCATGTGATCATGAGAGACGCCGTAGTGGAGGGCTCCGGAAATTTCGACCCCCTGGGGTTCTTTAACGTGCACCCTAACCTGAGCCCATGGGCCTACAGCATTTTCGCCTCCACCAGCCGCCGCAGCCGGGATTCGATCCCACGACCTGCGGGTCAGCAGCCGAGCCACTCGACCACCGCGGCGGGGCCTCCTGGGCGTTGCGTGTTGCCTCGCTCGACTCACGCCTCAGAAGACGGCGTCTTTCGCTGGCACAGGCTTCCCAAGAGCCTATTTTTACAGATCACGTCGCCGCGTGCTGCGATTTTATGTAATTCAAGGACATCTGTGAAACTTATTACCGTATCAATAGAAATATTTTTTGTCATGGTAAGATGCGGGCCATTAAAAAAAAGCTTTTATTTTTCAGTCATTTTTTTTTGGCTGTACTACTGCTACGTATAAATTTATTAGGGTGCAATTCGAGTGCGAAATCGCTGATAAAAATATTTTAGTTCTGCTGCACTAGGTGTCAAAACTCAAAAGTACGCAATCGACACCTGTTTTCATTGGGTCGTCTCTGGATTGCTTGGCACCCTAGAATCGACTCACGCATCAATAGAGTTTAGTTTCAAACTCTAAGTTGATCGTCCTGTGTATAAATAATGAAATTGAATCATTCACTTTGTCTTCTACGAGAGGTCACGAAGGTACGTCACTCACACAGGATTCTCGTTAATTCCATGAATGAGTGATTTGATTTTGTTTGTTTTGTATTGCTAATATACCGTCTTTTTTTCTGGTTGTATGCAGTTTCTTAAGCTCTTGTTTGTTTATTTCTTAAAGATTCTCCGTTTATTGATTTTGAGTATTATTATGGCCATTGTTTTCCTAAGGCTGCAGCTTGTCGTATCTTTGCATCTTCTTTTGTGTGTACGGCTGGGCGCCGTTGGCCAACCACCGAGTGTCCGAATAACTCAAACCACGCGTGTGGTGCGAAGAAGCGGAAATTATTTACTTTTCCCCTTTTCCTTTGTTCCCGTCATCAGGTGGCCCTTTTATACCTGTCGCGACAATGCACGGGCAACCCGCACGCTTCTGGCAACACTGTGTCTCCGTTTTTTTTTTTTTTCCCTCCCCGACAAACATGGCAGCAAAGAATAGTCACTGCGGATTCCCTCGCTAATTCGTTCTGTTTTTTTTTTTTTTTTTGCTCCGACCTGGTTGGGTGGGCTTTCGCTACGGTATGTGCCATTTCATTTACGTCCTTCGAAGAAGGCTGAACCGCCAGGTGAAACTGTTAGGA
Organism: Rhipicephalus annulatus; assembly: GCA_013436015.1. Classification (NCBI taxonomy): domain Eukaryota; kingdom Metazoa; phylum Arthropoda; class Arachnida; order Ixodida; family Ixodidae; genus Rhipicephalus; species Rhipicephalus annulatus. The sequence goes on along the minus strand of WOVY01015025.1, from coordinate 29,358 downwards.
GAAAAAAAAAAATAATTTTGTTTCCTATGTTGCACAACTCTCGAAGTATATATTATATATATATTCCAGCTAATTACTGCCCCCGTTCATTGTAGACAGGGCTTCAGGCTATTTGATGGACGCGCATCAAAACATTCAGCTGACACTGCGTGCATCAACCGCACATGAAGTCGTGCGCAACGTGGTGATGAACACACACAGCCGTCTATCGCTTGGAAGTGCTCGAGTAGCGGTGACGGAGCGCACGTCCCGTTTCTATTTGGCGTGTTTTGCGTGCGTTCGTTTTTTCTCGGAAAAAGCAAACAGGCCTCCCCCCTTTTAAGCTATATATGATGGCAGGAGTGCAAAGGCTGACGTCACAGCATCTGCAGTGCATTTTTTGGTGGCCACATATAACAGCCCAGAGAGAAATAAAAAAAAGAATCACCGCAAAAGCACTCCGTACAGATGGTTGACCAGTCAAGCTGATACTTGCGGCTACAGGCAGTTGCAGAAGTCGCTGCCAAAGCCGCTTGAGAAACTCCCGCCGAAAGCGGACGTCGGCCACGGCGAACGCGTGCCTCGATGCACGCGCCCAGGCGAACGACCCACGGCGACGACCGCATCGAAACACCCAGTTTCCATCACTGCATGCCTACCTCCACTAAGAAACGGCGGTGCTGCCCTATTTGCAGCGTGGTGAGAGCTACATTGGCCGAAGTTGAGCCGTTTCGCGTGCTTTATCAAGAGCCGTGCTGCGCATGCTTGAAGAGCTGTGACGTGACAAACAGCACAGCTAGCATGTGGTAGCCACCACCACGCTCTTCACCAATCAGCGCATATTAGAGTAGTGACGTCATAGCCGCGGTAAACGTGCCTAGAAGGTGTTGGGCAGACGTGGTGGCGCCTGCGCGGGCCCAGCTGTTCGCCTCCGTTGCGAAGCTGCGCCGGAACTACCTAATAGCGCCTCTCAACCAGAAGGTTAGACGTGATGCGGAGGCACCGGAGCGAATGAAGGAACGTCTAGCACAGCGCCGTCACCAGGAGGTAGCTCCCGTTACAGAATAAGACTCCGTATATGAAATAGCTCTGATTATATCTACTGTAAACCGAAAAGTTATTTCCAAATTTCTTAGTTATGACGTACGACGTGAACGCTCAAACTTTCTTAGCTGCTCACACACACACACATGAAAAATTATTAACGATGAAATAACTTGATCCCAGGGTCAGCTGCGCCCATGTCAAATTATACGATCAACTTGTGAACTATTTTTCTATGAAAATCTGTATTTCCAGCTGATTAATATTTCTTTTCTTCTGTATTGCCCCGCCGCGGTGGTCTAGTGCCTAAGGTACTCGGCTGCTAACCCGCAGGTCATGGGTTCGAATCCCGGCTGCATTTCCGATGGAGGCGGAAATCTTGTAGGCCCGTGTGCCCAGATTTGGGTGCATTTTAAAGAACCCCAGGTGGTCAAAATTTCCGGAGCCCTCCACTATGGCGTCTCTCATAATTATACGGTGGTTTCGGGACGTTAAACCCCACATATCAATCAAATTATTTTCTTCTGTATTGTCCTCTCTGGGCAAAGGAAAACGCCCACCTAGGCGACATGCCTCGAAATGGTTGTCAGCTAACTTATTGCCGATCGCGTAATACGTTGATGAATAATTTTCTGTTCTTAATCGTTTTTTGGAATAGACAGGAGGATACTGGAGTGTTCTGCCAGTTTTCTCCTCTAGTACACTCTTGATCAAGTCCTGGCTAGTGCACGTCCTGTTGGTGGGACGCTCCAAAATTCAGAAAAAGTCATGGCTGCAGGATACCATGCGGCAAGAGCCTGCCGTGACAGTGCGAAAAAGAAAAATGCGCACTCTCCAAGCACGCCTTATAGGCGGCCGACAGCTCTGAGCGCTTGCAATGCGGTCTGCGGGAGCGAAGTCCGTCTTATTAAGCTGCCGTTCATGTCGGGGCATGCCGTGCATGTATCGGTGATACGCATGCGCAAGCAGCGTGAGCCGCAGGGGCAAGGAATGCTGCAAGTAGGTGCACACGGGGCTGCTGACTATGCACGCGTGGAAGGAGGCGAGATCGAGAGTTCGGAGTTATGAGGTAGGGCAACCACTGGAGAGGCCAGCGGTATTGTCGCTGTGACGAAATAAATGACATCACGTGACTCGCCAATGCCGTCGTCAGCGCAGCGCGTGCTTCCAACACCGAGTCAGTTCATTTTCTAACTTACCGATTTCTTTACACGCTAGTTCCCGCAGTGCCGGGCGCATTCGAGGGAGCCTTTTAGTGAATGAGCCCTTTCAAAACGTCGTGGTACCGATACACTTCACTGACAGAACTGAAATCGGCGAAACAACTCAGCCTTCATCCTCAAGTGTGCAGCTCACTCAGCGGCCGTTTTTTTTTTTTTTTGAGCGTCCGTGCATCCACAATTATGCGGTATGTATGACGGTGTATACTTCGCGGATATGTAGGCATAGCAGTTCATTGCCTTTATTTACAACATGCTTGAAAGAACGATTCCCGAAGCGTGGTATCTCGGCAGACATTCTGTTCGGCGCTTGTATTTGTATGGTTAAAGGAACGCGTACCGCGGTCTCTACTTCTCGCCCTGGTGTGAGTTTCCGTGCGTACGCTAAAACCAAAAAGCAGCGGGGTGCATGTTCGATGAAGCCGATAACGGGGAAGCATCCCAGCATTGATTATTTCATGTGCTGCAAGCACTTTCGCGAAAATATTTAGTTGATTCGAATATAATAAATGTTTCAGGAAAGTCGTTGACCGATTCAGCCATAATTCTGAATTTTTCAAAGTATTTTCGCAAGCTTTCGTTGATGCTAAATATACTATGAATTTGTCCTCACTGCCGGCATGAAAAATATCTTTAGGCTCAGAGGAACTTCTCTGAGCCTAAAGAGAAGCCGCGGTGGTCTAGTGGCTAAGGTACTCGGCTGCTAACCCGCAGATCGCGGGTTCGAATCCCGGCTGCGGCGGCTGCATTTCCGATGGAGGCGAAAATGGTGTAGGCCCGTGTGCTCAGATTTAAGTGCACGTTAAAGAACCCCAGGTGGTCGAAATTTCCGGAGCCCTTCATTACGGCATCTCTCATAATCAAATCGGGGTTTTGAGACGTAAAGGCTCTGATAATATTATTCTAGAACACATTGCGGTTTCATCTTGCCAGATTATCATGAAAGAACAATTCTGCAAGACTTTTTCATTTTGGTGCAAACGTCTTGGTTTATCTTTTGCATTAAACAGCAAACCTTTTTCAGACGCAGAATAAAGACTATCAACACGCGCAATACGCCGGCAACACGAAACATAGAAAGTTGCGTGCACGCCAATACGAATGCGTTTAGGACGCGATGCAAAACAAATGTAAAAAAAAAAAACCCTTTCTATAAGTTAGAAGTGTGATGGTTTGGGCTAGATGGTAAAACATGACGATAGTTATAGCGCGAGAACAGAACGACGACGTCTTCGTCTCCTCCTTGTCCCTTTGTCGTCGTTCTTTTCTCGCGCTAATTTATCGTCTTTTTATAAGGTTCCATAAGATTTTGTACCAAGTCAAATAAAAGCCCTCTGCAGGACAAGAAGTTAAACCGTAATGGGGCATTGTTTATACCAGAGGAATACAGACGTTGCGAAATCTTGAAACCAAGCATGCGTTGTGGTGCGGTCGTTTCATAAGGCTGGTAGATATGCTCTCGAAAGCGAAGCAGACATTCTGCGCTGTTCGGTTCCTCACGGAACATAGCACTCACAATGGAGATACCAGGTCCACGCTCACGGGACGGCTTTAAGCTCTCCCATAGTAGAGTATGTAGTACTCTAAATCGTTACCCACTTTATCTGCACACACGGAAACCAAACCACCTATGCCCAAACAAAAATAAGCTTAGAAATGGGCAAAACGACACCATTGATGAGTGGCTAGGCACGACCACTGCGGTCCCCTCGCTTCGTTTGGTGTTGGGTGTTGCGTTTGGCGGGCCGCCCCACAGATCACCTACCAGTTTGCCACCCTTTTGCCGCGGCTGCCAGGACCGAAGAGAGGCAGCCGCCTCATTTTGTGGAGATAAGGAGCGGCGCCAAGACGCACTGCTGTTTCCATGTGCTGGGCGCTGCGTGGCTGAAATTACTCTACGGAGCACCGCTGTCCTTCGGGTCCGCGCAGAAATACGACACGTGGCGTTAACAGCCACAACGCCGAGCCTCACGCCCGGTTCCGCTCCGTCTTTTCTGTGCGGTGGTGGTGGTGAGTGGTTGTAAGGAAGAGGAAAAAGGCGCCTTCCTGCTCTCGTCACTGGCTGCGATCGCCGATGGAACCCGACGGAGAGTTGTGTTTACGCGAGGTTCGGAGGCCGACGATTTCGTGTGTTTCGTGCCATCGTTCGCTTTGACTTGGAAACCGGAACGTCAACATTTGCAGGTGTCATCTTCGGATGACACGTATTTTTCGCCAAAAGTGTTCGATCGCTGCAAGCAACGCTTGTGATTTGTGTGTGCGCCGTGTTCGCGGTTCATTCGTGAGGAGTACTGGGTGATGAGGTGATGACACAATCACAATCTGCGGTGATAAACTTCATCACCGTCATTCGACATGTTCTGCGGCGTGTTCGCTGCTTTGCCGCAAGCAGTATGATGTGGTGACCGCGTTGTGCCCGAAGTGCTCGATCGTGTCCCCAGTTGACAAAGTTTCCTCACGAGATACCGGTCGGGGTATGAGCCTGCGATGTTCTGCAGCGGTGCTAGACGCAAAAGTTATTTGCGGTGCTGTGTGCTCTGAAATGTGCCGTGAATAGGTGGTGTTAGTGGAGCTTTATTGTGTATCTGGCATCTCGATACACGAATCCCATCAAAATTAAATTTGCTCGTGTGTTTTGTTACAAATTTTTTACCGCACTTGCACGCTTTGCTTTTCACAGTGCTGTATTAGATACGTGCAAGAATGTTGGAGTCATAAATGACAACTTCAGGTAGCGTTTATGTCTAACGTTTGAAAATAATACACACAGAAAATTTCAAATAAGGGAAGTCGTGATGCGAAAGTATTCTTGATGTTTCTTAACCACACCGAAACTTTATTGATAGTCAAGTGAAAAAAAATGCTGCGGTTTCCCACAAATTTCCATATTATAATCGAAGGCTATATGCATATAAGGAAAACTACAGTACAACTAACGAAAATTGTGTGTTCAATATAAAATCTGTTAACGTACAACTGTCGCAACAACTTATGTCAAACTTTCATGGCAGTTAAGATGATAGTTACAAAAGCCAACCGAGTTGCCGAAATTGTAGCTTTCCAGTACCTTGCAAATTGGCTTTTGCTCATTTTATTGTTATTGGAGTATCTTTTTGCCATGAACCTTTTATTTAATGCAAACAAAATTGACCCATATTAACCAAACAGTGTTCTTGGAGGCTACTTCCAGTACGTTTTGATTACCAATTTTGTTTGCACCTGGTGCTGGATACCGTGTCCTAAAACTACTTATGCCAGTAAACTATTCCCATGAGCTATTTTGCACTGTCGCTGATAGGCTGAGAAAAGGGCACTGACAATAGACGTCTTCAGGTGTCTTCGACTTGAAACATGACGCACACATGAAGTGATTGAGCATGAGCTGAGGCCTAATCGCCATCTGTATAAAAGAAGCTATTATGGATGTTATTGTGATTTTAGTACGTGAGTTAATCAGCATTTGAGGAATTATTCATCGAAAAACAGCAGAGCAGTGTTAGGTTTTGGATGTAATATCACCCATGGAAAGGCACAAAGTGTTCTTTGTACGTGAGTGTCAGGTGCAGTCAATTGTGTGTGTTTCATGCCATTAACTCCTCAAGTAATCCCATGCAGGTGAAATCTACATAGGACTCATGCTCATTGAACAGAAACGTGGAACGTATTAGATTGCTGCGTTCGGTGTCCAGGGTACACAGTGAAATGCATTAGTTTCATTGCCTCTTCATCGCTGTCATGCATGTTTTATTGTTTCTGAACTATTTTGCTGTTTGTTTCCCTCTATGGTGATGGCATAGCTTTTGAGGGACCGATAGTGTCCTTTGGCGTATACCTGCAGTGGGTTGGAGCAGCTTTAGGTGCTGTTTTTTGTGTTGCACATCATGCGATGTGTTTGTATTACTAATTAATCCATGCAGGTAATCAGTCATGTGCTCTTCTTGATCAAACTATTAAAGCTGCATTTATCTGCATCTCTCACGTACTATTTGTTTGAAAAGTTAGTTACCTGTGGGCTTCAAGTGCATCTTTTGGTGAGGTCCAACTATAAAGTGGATTAATTTGCATATGACGACAGGTCTATACACTACTTGTAGGAGTGTTTTAATTTGAATCTTGGGTGCCCTAATTTTTTATACGTGGACATTATGCAACTGGATGATATGCAGGGGTATGGTTTTGTGTTGAGACAGGAACATTTCACACACTAAAGAATCATAACTTCTCGGTTCTTGTCGGTGCCTAAATGTGTGGGTTTTTAGTACAGGCACTTGTGAGAGCAGATGACTAGTGAACAAATTTGGTGAGGACTGTAAAGTTGATTTTAATGTTTTACATATCTTTGTGTTCTGGTAGAAAGCTATGTGTGTGTAATAATCCAATTAAGTCACTCGAATAGCTGGGCTATTACCCTTATTTTGAAAAACAGGATCAGGTGTGTTCGGATGATCACATTCATAGAGGAGCCCAATCTAGACGATTGTTTCATGGAAGATTTATATTTATCATTAGGTTCTGATTGCAAATAATGCAGCATCTGAACTTGTAAAGTATAATCGAAGCCTTTGTCGGACAAATCCAAGCCCAGTAAAGCAGCTTGCATATCATCCTTGACATTATGCGCAAAAGGCATAGCATATTTATTACATACTCTAAAGGGATATTGTGGATTATTCTCCTCGTGTTCTATAATACAACCTGAAATAATACTATTATGAACACTATGGCAGGGAATACGAAGTGCATGTCAAATAGCCTCGAACACGCTGCTGCATGGTTCATGGCAGCAGCTGATGGAAACACTGGAAAGGGTGTAAAATCGAAGACTTCGTTTGTCGATGAATGAGTTTTGTTGATGAAAAGACCTGAAGAGATCAAGCAGCGAGTCTCAACACTGCCATTTATTCTAGTGAAAAAGCGCAAAGATCTTCGTTCCATGCTTCATCCCTCGTTTTTCTGTTTTTTAGCGTGCGCTACGTTCTCTGTTTTTAACAAAGAGCATCATGGTTCTACTAAGCCTTGCCACTGCCGCCTTGCTAGTGCTGATACAAAACAGCAGCTGATTGTATCACTAGCTGCTTGTGAATTTAATGTGATGATGAAGCATAGTGCAGCGACAGCCATTCCTATCCACTCGTGTTCTCTCTCATACTGCTCGCAATAATACACTGGTGCTCTTGCTCTCTGCACCCATCGCAATGCAGGCAGCATGACAAGAATCAAAACTTTCCTCGTGCTTAGCAGCACGACACTTGGCCTGCTAAGCTACTCAGACACCCATGTTACAATAATGAGTACAGTTGTCAAAAAGTCTGATACAGCAAACAATTATTCTAGGTTTTCATTAATGAGTCACAGAACATTCCAGCACTACTTAGGTGTTTGGTTATGTACTGCACTATTTCCATCATGCTTGTAATCGGTATCACCCCTTTTCCAACCACACTTTTTGCCGGAAGCAATAAAAAATACTGATTTATTTTATTTCCATATTTGATATTATGTGTCTTTATACAACAAGCAAATTTTTTTGTGAATGTGCAGAGGATTGATTACTTTTCCTTGCACCACAGAAAGTGTTTTAACGTCTCCAGCCATCAGTGCAGAAGATGTTCAACTAAAATTTCAAGAATAATGTGCAGGGACAAGCGAGCCAGTGAATAAAGCCTGTGGGGATTTGTTTACATGTACCAGCACCAACTAGAATTTAAAGTATAATGTGTAGTGAAAAGCGAGCCAGTGAATAAAGCCTGTGGGGGTTTGTTTGCATATACCAGTATTCACTGCTGATAGACGTTAAAAAGCTGTGAGAATTTTATACATAAAATTTAGAAATGAAGGGCTATTCTGTGTAGTTAGAGCCGCACTCTCGGCAGAAGTGAAATTCCTCATTTCACTACGCTCAGGCAAGCATGCGTTTTGTTATTCCTCTTTTTCTAAATAGAGCTGCAGCTATTTTTATTTCGCAGTTGCCATATTTCATTCCTATCTTTATCACAAAATGCACGCTTTGAGTGTATTTCTATTGCACGCTTTGAGCGTATTCCCAAGTACTATCTGTTTGAAAAATTAGTTACCTGTGTGGTTCAAGTACATCTTTTGGTGACGTGCAACTACTAAGTGGCTTAATTTGCGTGAGCTGACAGGTTAACTTGTTGGAGTGTTTTAATTTGAATTTTGGGTACCTTCATTTTTGATGTGTGGACGTCAGTTTGAACTGGACAATAAGCATGCGTATGGTTTTTGTGTTCAGACTAGAACATTTCGCACATTAAAGAATCGTAACTTCTCAGTTCTTGCAGGTACGTAATTGTGTGGGTTTATAGTACAGGCATTTGTGAGAGCAGAAGACTAGTGAACAATTACTTGGTGAGGACTGTGAAGTTGATTTTAATGTTTTACATATGTTTGTGTTCTTGTAGAAAGCTATGTGTGTGTAAGAATTCAATTAGTTCATTCCAATAGCTGGACTACTATACTTATTTTGAACTGAATCAGGTGTGTTCGGATGATCACAGTCACAAAGAGCCCAATCTAGACAGTCATTTAATGGAAATTTTGTACTTTTATTAAGTACTGTTTGCAAATAATTGAGCAGCCGAACTCGTCAAATATAAATGAAGCCTTTGTTGGACAAATGTGAGCCCCGTAAACTAACATATCATCTGGGACATTATGCACAAAAGCCATAGTACGTTTATAATGAACTGTAAAGGGATATTGTGGATTATTCTCCTTGTGCTCTTTAACATTTTAACATTAACCTAAACAATAACACAAAAAAAGTACCATAGTGAGCACTATGGCAGGGAACGCGGAATGCGTGGCAAATAGCCTCGAACACACTGTTGCGTGGTTCACTGCAGCAGCTGATGGAAACACTGAAAAGGGTGTAAAATACGAAGACTTTGTTCGTAGATGAACGGGTTTTTGGCACGAATACGCCTGGAGATTTCGAACAGTGCGTCTCAACGCTGCCATTTATTCCGGTGAAAAAGTGACAAGATTCTTGTGCCACGCGCCATCTTAGTTTTTCTGTTCATCTAGCGCGCGCTATGTTCTCTGTTTTTAACAAAGGGCACCATGGTTCTATTAAGCGTTGCCACTGCCACCTTGCTAGTGCTGATTGTATCACTAGCTGCGTGTGAATATGTTGTGATAATAAAGCATAGTGCAACAACAGCCATTTCTCTGTTCATCCACTCGTGTTCTCTCACACTGTTCACAGTAGTATACTGGTGCGCTTGCTTTCTGCCCCCATTGAAGTGCAGCCACCATCACCAGGAATCAAACCCGTTTCCTTATGCTTAGCAGCACAACACTTTGCCTGCTAAGCTACCATGGCACCAACATTACAGTGATGAGTACAGTTTTCAATAGTCGGATATAGCAAACAATTATTCTAGGTTTTCATTATTGAGTCACTGTACATTCCAGGACTACTTTGGTGATTAGTTATGTATGGTGCTATAATTACCATGCTTGTAATTGGTATCGCCCCTTTTCACCCACACTTTTTGCCAGAAGGGATACAAAAAGACTGATTTTTTTTTTCTTATTTTCATATTTGATTCCACATGTATTTATACAACAAGTAAATGTTTTTTGTGGATATGTAGAAGATTGATTTCACTGCAGCACAGAAAGTGCCACAACGGCTCCAGCCTTCAGTGCAGAACATGTCCAGCTGAAATTTTAAGTAGTAATGCGCAGGGACAAGCGAGCCGGTTAATAAAGCCTAGGGGGGGGGGAGGTGTTTACATCTACCAGCATCCACTACTAGTAAAGGTTAAAAAGCAATGATAATCTTAATCATGAAATTAAGAAAAAAAAATGCTATTCTATGTAGTTGAAGCCACACTCTTAGCAGGAGTGAAATTCTTCATTGCACAAAGCTCTGGCAAACATGCATTTTCTTTTTCTAAAGAGAGCTGCAGCTATTTTGAAGTTACAGTTGCCAGAATCCAGTCCTATCTCTATGAAAATGCATGCTTCGAGCATATTTTAAAAATTTTTAGTGCACTATTTGTTCAAACCACGAAAAAACTAGATAACTTATTTAGAGTATCTGAAATGCGGTGTTCTAAGCACTTCTTTGAGTGTGAATGAGGCCTACCTGCTTTCCGTACAAAAGGTATAACTGTGTCGATGAGCTCAGCTCGTCATTGTTAGGGTGAGTGTTGAAATGATGGACACGATTTAAAAATGTTGCAATACATGAAGGTGTGGCTTGCTACAAGGGAAAAAGTGTAACAGTAAGGTTTTAACGGAACACAATAACAGTAAAAACAAAGAATAAATACATGTGTTACTACCTCTCCGAAAAAATATTGCCCAAGTGCTGCAAGCAATGTGAAACTGTGAATGCACTCATATCAATTAAGAAAGCAGGTGAGAAGTGACGTCCCATAGTCCGTCAGCACACATGGTAAGGTTTAAGCTGCAATACATGGAAGGCTTCAACCCATGTGTAGTGCCACTACAATTGCATCATGCCATGAGGCTCAATTTCATAGCTCATTGCACCAAATTGTTGGAGTAAATTATGGACCTAAAGTACCACTGCACAAGCTTCTCAGTAAGCTCATGTCGGCGTTCCTGCGCTCACACAGTGCCCTGTTAATGGCTGCTAAGTTCACTTGTGATCAAATTTCTCAACATTCATTGTTCTGAAGATAGATTTTCATCACAGTCCTTTCTGTAATACAGGATGAAAGTAAATTTGATTGAATTTGTCTTGTCTCTTTCTTGGCTTGTTTCTTTCTACTACAGTTGTTAACTAAAGAAAAAAGCAATAGCTTTTGTTACTGTTCGCCACGTTAAACCAAAAAACCCAGCTGACCAAGGCTTAGCCAAATTTATGGTGCTTTCATGCTGTGAATCAATAGAAAACTGCTGATTGAAGTTGTGCAAGCTACATGTCACTCATATGTTGTTTACCCTGAACTATCTGGAGTTAATGCCATGGCAGAATATTTATGTATTTTGTGAGCATCCACTACCGTACTCAACAATGTGTCTGTCCTTTTTTTGTGTTTGTTACGATTTGGATGCTACATGTTTTTTTTTTTTTTTCAATATGGTCAAGTAACATTCAGACCATTTATTATGTTACACAAGCAATGTGTTTGTATTTGTAAGGCTGAGATTGTAGGCACTGTTACACTTCGTGCAGTCCATACCTTATTGTTGCTGGACCCCTCTTTCTGCAATACTCTCAGGCGATATGCAGGCAACGAATTAAGGAATAAGTTAGTGAATACTAGTGCATCAGCAATGTGGCTTTATAACATGCACTATATTGCATTTCTACTAATTCAGGGAAGTACTCGCAGATAGTTGTGGTAGTTTGGCTGACAAAGCAGGATTGAGTGCACCTAAGGGGGGAGGAGGGAGAATATAAGTGATGTATAGCCAATGGGAACTGATCTCCAAAATGGATTCAGCACGAGACTCAGTGAAACACCCCAGGGGCCCTCCGTCTTAATGTGACTATGTTACTCTTCAATGCCTTAGGTATGATAAAATAGAACCACACACAAGCCACCTGATCTAGGAGCAAGAATCTATGTGGACCTCATCCCATGTTACATGAACTCGTATGTTTACACAAAACAGCAACAAGCCTGAACAGTTGTCCTGCGCAGAAGCCAGTAGGATGCAAACAACTTCTTAACTGATACAGTTAGCGAGAGAATAACTTCAACTATCAGTGCACGCAACGTCTGGCAAGAGTCGTCTTGCGATCATTTAAGAAGAGACCCAACATATGGCCATGGGAGACGTTCTTTGCGATCTTTAATTGGAAACCAATTGGCAACCGTTAAGCTGCAATAGCCAACAGGGCCCTTCAAAAGGTGCTCGATGCATGGCTAAACTCAAGAATTTTTTTCGGGCAGTGTTTATGTGGTAAATGGCTAACTTTAGCCACAGGTAGTTGATGTGAAGCCGTGTAAATAGTTTAGTGCAGCCCAAAAAGTTCAAGTATGAAGAAGCTGTGGAGAGTGTCAGAACCCGCACAACTCTTCCCTTGCCCTGACTCCTTCCACAGTAACCGAGCAGTCTTTATTTCAATAATGTTGTTTTTCATTCTGTTACATGTAGTCTTGAACCGCAGAGGTTAAGTTATTTTGACTGAATATTCATAGATGAATGTGAAGGAAAACTATATTTACATTGGTGACACAGCCAATCCTCATATCATTTCAAAATTTCACGATCAGTGTGTCATATGGAGTGGCAAACTTTGTTTATTGACACCTAGTAAGTCAGTTGGTGTTTACTTTTCACTGAATCAGGTGCAGTATTTAAAAACAGAAGATCGGGTAAAAGCTTGCACCAACCAATGCAGGAGCAATACAGGGATATGTACCAGCAGAAGCAAATAACTATACTAGCAGAAGGGGAAGTAGTTTATGAGGTAACTACACAAGCAAAATACCAATAATAAATATGTATATTTGTACAAAAGATAGAATTACCTCATATAGCGTTGCAATCATATGCATAAAAACACCAAGGGAAGACATAATGATATCATAGTTGTATGCTTGGTGAAAATTTGATACCAAATTAAACAATTGAAATAACATGTGTATTATAAAAACCATCTAATTAAAGAGGTATATGTTGAATGTGTAGACTTCAATTTGTCATTGTTCATATGCATTATTAGTGGCTGAATTTGATAATTTGCTTAGATGTGATGACCATCAGATTATTTTATTCAGACACAGTTAGTGTTCAAGTGATGGTTCGTTGTGGCATTCAAGCTTGCATTGCCGTTCATGAAATCATTCGGGTGCTGCTACATTCTTCTTGCAAAATTTCCAGTTTCACTTATGCAGGTTAATAAAAACCAGAAAATTGTGAAGCTAAGGAAATGTACAGGGGATCTCAATTGTACCGTTGTAAATGTATAATTGTGATATGTATGTGCATAAAGCAAAGTGGATGGGAAGACAACTTACGCCCAACAGAGACTGAACCTGCCACCTTTAGATAATGCGGGCAATGCTCTCCCGTAACTTGAGTTACGGTAGAGCATGAGGTGCATTATTTGAAGGTTGCAGGTTTGCTGCTTGTTGGTGGAACTTGCCTTTCGTCCACTTTGTTGTTATGCACATCTATATCACAATGACTACAATACATTTAAAACAATATAGTTAACTATCCCCATACCTTTATCGGCTTACTTATTTTGTGGTTGTCATTAAGGTTGAGTTAAACAGAAAAACGAGCCCTTTGAATCCCCTTCTTTTATTGATTACGTAGTTGGCTTGTGTAAAAATCAATGAAATGGGCAATTCGCCATCTTCCTTGGTGTTTTCAGCCCACATTTACTATCGCATCGATCAAAACCTGTTACAATGGGCACATTGCGAAGAGCTATGTACATGTGGGTTGGTAATAAACATGAACAGTACAGTGTGCTGTTTTCATCACACTCTGACCTTGGTGTCAAAGAATTGTTGCTAGTATGGCTCTTGATTGGATCATGGATGACTCTAACTGCTTTTCATTACCATTCAGGCTGCAACTACTTGAAAAATAAATGGTAAACACTTGAAAACGTAGATGTTATGTCGTTCATCTTTCTTTCTATATTCACTGTACACTCTCATATGATTGCTGTCTTTTCTTGTGTCATTTGGGGTGAATCTTTCTGGGTAAAGGGAGCATCTAAACAATGTCTGTGTGCATTGTAGGAATATTTGCCTTTATGCTGCCTCACGTAGTGTACTTTTCGTTATGTTAAGTATATTGTCACGTGCGTCCTGCGAGAAAGACAAAGGTGACAGTGCATACGCAATCTGCACGCTTTTATATAGAACGCAACAAGAAAGACGAGGAACTCTCTGGCGCGCGGTAAATAAAAAGACCGACTCGCTGCTGCTTTGTCAGCTTCTTAAAATACGACCTATGTCTTCCCGTCGCGACAATATGAAATGTGTGCCTGCCCACTGGTCTGTCTATGAGTCGTATTATTGCACAACCTGCAATTATCTCCCCTCACATTCCCAGTTATGTAGGATGAGGAATCCAGCACAGGTAAAGGAAAAAAAAATTGGCGAATTGAGAAAAATGTTAAAAAAATTGGAATAGATCGATATATAGAAGTGCTGGGTATTTTTAGCACAAATGTCACAAAGCTGCAATTTACAATCAATTAAAACTTACAAGCGAAAATCTACTTCAGCACAAAATTCCTATGTTAGTCTTCAGATAAAATGTCACAAGGTAAGGGGGGGGGGGGGTTCGGACGTCGTGCGGGGGAGCGCGCATGAGGCCCGGTCGCAGTAGGTTGCCGAGCCCTGGTTTGTGGCTCTGTCACATCGTGCCGGCGCTGCGCACTTCATTACCGAGCCCTGGTTTGTGGCTCTGTCACATCGTGCCGGCGCTGCGCACTTCATTAGAGCGGCCCGCGGCGCTGCTCTAAAGGAGTAGCGTTTCGGGGAGGCAGGGGGGGGGGGGGGAGGGGTAATGAGATTTTTGTCAGTCTCTCTCGACCTACATGTCTGTAACCTCGAAATTGATGGCTGATCGTCATCAGCGCGCCTACTTGAATAATCTGGTTTGGAACGTGTGCGGGAATGTCGTGTTCTAACAAGCTGAGCGCGGGCACGTTCAAGCACGGCGATGTCACGCAGAACGCACCTAGGGCAGATGGAATGATCGCATGCTAGATACGGCTGCTTAAGCGAATATCAATAATGACGCAAGTTAAGGCCCCTCTGTGGAGTTTCTAGCGTCCACGACCGCAACCATGGAACTCATGCCGCTGCAGAACAGAACGTAACAGTGCACGTACTTCGTTTAAATTGAACCCGCAAGGGCAAAAGTGTACGTTTTGTGTCGTCTGCTGATGATAGTCGCCATCGAACACCTCTGTAGAGTGCCTAGAATATTTCTCCTAGTGTCGTGAACGGGCCGGTCGAGGGGAAATGGTATGCGATACAGCCGCCAGGTGGCAGTACCGCTCTCTGGCGCGCTGCTTTTTCGGCAAGCTAAGGAGGCAGCAAGCCGGAGCAGACGCTTTGCGTTGAAATTGCAGTGGTGGTTTCATGGCTTAGCACGCGATTGCCTTGTTATCCTGCGTTTTCCATGCAGACTGTAAATAAAGCGTGTGAATTCGAACGAAATGTATGCAAGCTCTCTGCCTTGTTGAGATTTTGTGTCCTCCTGCCGTGCCGCCTCTTCATAGATTGGCCGCTCGCGCGTTACCAATGCTACTTTTTAAATTGCGGTAATTAAGGGGTGGCCAACCGGGGGCTCCCAGCGGTACGACTGTTCAACACAAAAAATCACACATTTCTCTCCTCATCCGCGACCACCATTCCCTCCCGTAGGCTGCTGTCGCGACTTTGTTGTCATGTGCAGAATCGCAGGCACTTAGCCGCTGCTGCTTCACTGGCAGACCACTCAACTTTTTTTCTAAAGCAGCCCTGGCAATTCCATTGTTGACTGCCCGTAGCTCTTCAATGCTCCTTTGCGCCTTAGCCAGCTTCTTCTTGGCCCGGAACAACTGCACAGACTTCCTAGAAATGCGCTGCTTGAATGTGCCTCTGCGTTTCTTCTTCAGTCTGTTCCGCTGATTTTGAATCAGTCTCCTCAGGTACTTGCACCTAAAGCAAGCTTTCCCATCCTGCGTAGTAACCAAGCACTTGGGCGAAAAACATCCGCTTCCGAAACGGACGCACTTAGTGCCAGCGGCAGGCTCAATTTCGCAGCCGCAACAAAGAAGCAGATCGTCGGCCCTTTTCAGCGAAGCGAGTGCGTCAGTTTCGGTGCTGACATAGTGCTCTTCCACATTTATGCAGCGGCAGTAAGTACTGCAAAGGTACCCATCTGCAGCACCTACTTCATTGCTTGACGAAAACACTACGTGTTTCAACACGCACACGTCACCCGGCACTGTATTGTAGTGCCATGCGAAGCACAATGCTTCTGGGTTACTGGGCAAGCAAATTTTGCTGCAAAATGCCGACGGTGGCGTTATGCTGTGAAACGGGTGCGGCGCCTGTGCTGTTTCCTCGCCAGCGGCAGCATCGTCACAGGCCTGGGAAGTCGTGGGTTCATTCGGCGCTTTACGCTTAGCAGGCGGAGCTGTGCAGTCAGCAATATTCCTCTCTTTTCTTTTTCGAGGCACTGGTTTAGTCAGGTAAGCGGGGCCATCCGGGAAAATGGTAGGAACGGCGTCCGGCGTTAGCGATGGTCGTTCACGGTCGAATTCGACGTCCTCGCCGTTGATGACATGCTTGAAAGTTCTTTGGATGTAGCGATCATCAAAATGACGAGAACACACTACACAAGTTTCGTCTAGAACTTTGTCACCTCTTTTGATGTTTCGCGCCCATTCTTGAAGACGAACAGGGTCTGCCGGAGCCCTGAACAGGCACCTTCTCCTTGAAAGACTTGTACCCGCCTTTGCACAAAGGCACAAAGCACGTTCTTCCTTTTTTTTTCAGGCATAGTCACACACAATCGCTGCACGAGAATTCACGGCACATATTCGAAACGTAGCGAGAACACGCTTCACCACACAGACAAGTCGCCACCCGACACAACGTTGAAAGGCCCGGCCGGCACGCAAACTGACGCGCCAGTTGCAAGTAGCGCCCCCTAACGCTGAATCCAAATCAATTTCCCAGTCACCGATGGGGAAGGCGCCTGTTCATGACACTAGGAGAATATTCTAGGCACTCTAACCAGCCGAACGGTTGCCAGCACCATGACCTACTACACTCCTGACCTGCCCAGAGAGCACCTCTTCCAGCGCCCACGTTCTAGTTCATACCTTCTGCCGCTAGGGCCGTCACCTACGAGCGGCGTGGCGCTAGGCAGCACCTGTTCGCTGTCGTCTGCTTCAGCCATCGCTGTGGCAGTGCAAATCGTTCTTATTGTGCATGAATTGTGTATGAATGTGTAAAATATGGCAAATAAAGCGATATGATTCCTCGTCAGAGTTGGCTGCATTCGTGTGGACGTTTGAAGCAGAAATAGAACCGTAAAAAAAGCACACAAAGGGTCACAGTGGCAAGCAGACGGGAACTTTTCTACAAATGAAGGAAAATTTATTATGAAAATATTTCTTGAATGAAAACGTAGTCCAACGAGATAAAAAAACTATTGTTAGGCATTCATTGTTCACACTGAATCACGATGGTTCCAGACGATACGCATACACAAATTGCAGAAGATACGCAGAAACACAGTAGGTCGTGTGCAGAAACTTGCAGACGGCAGATAGCTGCAGTAGTCAGCTCTAATAGTGGCCGCGTGCAGTTTTTTTTTTTAGATGAGCTGACACCTCAAATGTAAGTATGGTGTATTGCTGCGTGCCATATTGCAAATCGGAACAAGGCAAACAAAGTAAAGTAAGTTTTCACGAGTTTCCTGCCACAGACATACGGGAAGAATGGATCGAGGCAATTGGAAGAAAAGGTGAGTCTTGTGTTTTTGAGAGTCGTTTCAATTCAGAACGAGTTGCAAGCTAGCAAGAAGCACCAGGGTGCTTTAGTAAACTTTATTTCCGTGTGTTATGCTAATTCACTGAGCTAAAAAACATGAAAGCTTTTTTAAAGTACCGCGGCTAATATGGCAGGCTCCACAAATAGTGCCAAGAAATTTAAATATAGCACACAAGAAAAAAGTAAATATACGAAATCTGTAAATTATGTAAAAATGCGTAGCGGTGGGTTGCGAGGGGTTCGAGCACCCTTCCCGAAGGCTGCCTCAACAAATGCCGCCGAAATCCATAAAAAAATTAATGATATGAAATATTTACGTGCTGCCTCCACAGTTTGTCTCTCTCTCTGTGTGTGTGTGTGTGTGTGTGTGTGTGTGTGTGTGTGTGTGTGTGTGTGTGTGTGTGTGTGTGTGTGTGTGTGTGTGTGTGTGTGTGTGTGTGTGTGTGTGTGTGTGTGTGTGTGTTTAGCGATGGACAACTCTTGAACACTGGGTGTCACTGAAGTTAGCGACCGAATTTGGTCAAATGTATTTCTCATCTCAAACTTCTATCTTCCCATACAGCTTTGTTCGTTTCTGTATAAGCTTACTTAAGGTAATTAGAAACGTTACGCCGGTAACGAAATGTGGCGATTAACTGTTCACTCTATATAGGGCTGGCAGGCGGTCGGGTATAATGACATAATTGAAGTCCTTCGTGCAATGAGCCCATCGGCTCTGTGAGGGTTAAGAGACCCAGCCGGTGAAACCGAAATGAGGAACCTGGAATAATCAGCGACAGATACTCTATTTATGTGCGTGCTGCATCTGAGATTACATCATGCATGACAAAGATTCGTTTTGGAGAATGCAAAAGAACAAAAACCACTGAAGTCATCGTCGTCAACGGCGGAGTCATTGTACAGGTTAGAGGTTTGCGCTCTAAACCAAGACCAAGGCGCTCAAGTGCGCCTCGGTTTCGGCTCTGTCGTATTGGGTCGCGCTTCGTTACTGAGCAGCCATTAGGAAATTCAGCTTTGTTATGAAACCTTGTATAGCCAATGAGCTCTTCGAATAAAGGGCTTCAAGTATGCCACTGGACTCGACCACGTACCATCACTAAACATCAATCGACGAATGTAGTCATCTAAAAAGACATTTACAAAGGCTGCGAGAAAATATGAAAATGCACTAAATGGGTATACAGGTACTTCCCCAGAATAAAATCGTGGCTATGCTTTTTCTTAACCTCCCCATTTGGCTTGTTACATTTTGGAAAAATTAATTACAAAAAAGGTGTTATGGACTGTTATTTTGCAATCTTGCTAGCCATGCGTATACGCCTTTACCTTTGATGAAGGTTCAGGAAAGCATCGCTGGGAGCCCAGCGACCGGTCGAAGGTATGCAGCCTGCATTTTACCGCTGAAGATTACAGAACAGTGACGAAAAGGAAGATGTTGAAGCCCACAGCCGTGCCTTCCTTATTTCCCGCTTCTCCTGATCCACGTGGGCAAGATCCAATGCCGCGGAAAAAGCGGCTAAAACGAACGCAGGGGGAAACAACGCTGGCACCCATACAAGTAAAAATACTGTAAGTAAAACTTGAAGTCTAACACAACAACGGATAAGAATAATGTTAGCAGTATTCCCTTATGCGTTTAGCGGGACAATATATCTGTCATGCTTCGCTATTTTTTCGGCTTAACAGGGGAACGTCCAACGCAGATTCTTCTCAAGAAGAGCGAGCATCAGCGGAGCCTGGGGAAGTATATAGTTCTGAAAACCCAATTGAAACTGCACAAGAGGCCGAGTGGTTGCATTTTCCATCAAGTCAGGACAACATGGAGGACTGTAGTTCAGTTATACAAGGGGAACACCAGAAGAGGCCAGTGCGGCGCTCCATGACGTCGCAAACGTCGATCGGTTTGAAGAAGATGCGCTCCCTGGTCGCGGCAACTAAGACGTTGCGGCGGAAGTGCAGCAGGCTGAAAGAAATGAACAGTAATTTGCATTCACAGCTAGAGAAGCTAAAGAAAGATTTTTTCGAGATGAAAGCCCTCGCCGAGGCGAATGGCGCTCTAACGCTGCAGGTACGCAGTTACGTCAGTGGACGAATGTTATATTAATCCTTTTATATTCGCACTTAATTTTAAATGACTCTGAACATAATAACAATTTAGGAGTAAGTCAATTCTATCAACATCACCCGTACTACGAGAGGACGTCCGGTGAGCGAAGGAATTCTCGAAACTATAAGAGATTGTAAAGGTGGCGATGCTACCCTTAAGTTCTCGCGCATCGGCTAGCAGTGACGTCATACTTTGACGGCCTCAGGTAATGTCTAAGACTGCTGTGTTAGTAGATGCAAGGTCTGAAGTAGCAAGTTTCAAAGAAATGTTCTCAGCCAATGCGGCCAAGTACACAAGGAGCGACGCAACATAAAGCGACGTGCACGTGTCGAAGATTGTTCGCCAAACTCAGAACATTAAACCTAGTCTTAATTTTTTCTGTTCTAATAGTCGTATGATCGGAACAGGAACGATAGAGAATTATCAGGTACTCATTTATCAGTCTATTAACTTAGTGTCCCTATACTTTTTTGTAAGAAACGTCAGAAAGGGGAGGATGGAAGCTTGCAGTAAAAAACCTGTGAACAGGGGTTGTTCCCATTCTTTAATCGCTGTTTACACACACACAAACACTGAAAATAATCATGAACCAACTCGCTTAATCAGTAGTTTTAGCAAAGTTGTTTCGAGCCGGCGTTTCGACAAGCAGGCTTGTTTTCTGAAAGACTGAAATACAATTATAGCCTTAAGGATGACAAGTCCGCTGTCATGATGTCTGCTCGAGAGAAACTCTGTTTATAGATTTTCTTCTTCATATAAATTTACGTGACATTTTAGTGTACGCCGATGCTGGCAA
The DNA here is from genome assembly GCA_013436015.1 of Rhipicephalus annulatus. Lineage (NCBI taxonomy): Eukaryota > Metazoa > Arthropoda > Arachnida > Ixodida > Ixodidae > Rhipicephalus > Rhipicephalus annulatus. The sequence continues at coordinate 8,745 of WOVY01015025.1, read as the reverse complement.
TCTTTCTGGTCATACGAAGGTGTAGGCCTGACATAAGGACACGGAATAAAAGAAGGTTGGTGGGTAAGCGCGCACATGAGCAAGTGTTTAAGATACGAAGGTCGGTGTGTACCCCCTTGCGTGATTGGCGCACCCCGAGTTTATTCCTTTATCCTGCGAACAACGAGTTCAAATTTCTGTCGTCGCAAACAATTAAGGACATTGGACTGACAACTGGAAAGACAGTAATTTGCAAGCTGTGTTGTGTTGGTGCTATGGGCCGATCGGTTTATGCTCGTACAGGAAGCCACGCTTGACGCACATGTGATGTCTGCCTTATAAACTTGAGCGAGCAGCATTGCATTCAAAAAGGAAGGAATGGTTTGGAAAGTGTAAGTGAACAGTTTCCGCTAGTCCGTATGTGTGAGTCGGTGGCCGGTTACTGAACATGACGCAAGTCTGAAGTTGCGCAATTCATTAATGTAGCATAGCTGCAATTGAATGTCCACGTGGTGACATGAAACATCTATTATTGTCTTAAGAGTAAACGCATATCTTTTCTCGCGATTATGAATTGTTGAATAAGGAATGATGCCAAATGCAAGGTTTCGACAATCAGGTGCACTATTCTTTGTCAGGACAGCAACAGCCTCCTTTAGTAGCGTGTGTGTGAACGTTTGCTCACTCTCCCACAACATCTAAACTTGTCTTGACAAGGGCAAGTCCAGTACGTAAATGTCGAATTGTTGGATGCGCCGGCATTCCCTGCTCTACGATGTTTCAGCGGGTCAAGCTTCCATTCTCCCCTGCACTTCCGCTTTCTTCCAGTATGTTATCTTGCGCGTGATTTACGCATTTCAACTGCCCTTTCATCATCAGGAAATGCTGGACGAGAACGACAAGAAGGCTGAATTTTTGAAGGAGCAATTGCAATGCCTGCGTGAGAAAAATCACCGTTGGAAAGAGGTGACCATCAGGCAGGCCATAATGTGGCAAGCTAAATCACCCTGCGGGTACGAAATGTTGCGGAGGTCTGGGTGCCTCACCCTTCCAAGTCGCATGACACTGAAGCGTTACATTGGCTACTGTACTGGAGCAGTTGTTTCGTCGCTAATGAAGCAAAGGCTGCACACGGAAAGCACACACTTGTCCGAACGGGTACGTTACTTCGATCAGAATTATTTACAATATGCACGCGAATAACGAAGGAAGCAGCGCACGCGGCAGTGTTTGACTGATCAAAATACATGCTAGTATAGCCGAATGAAAAGTGATTTAAAGTGAATAAACAGGGACCAGACCTGTGGCAAGGATTACTCGAACGTAAGATGTATTGTTTAAGAGTATACGGCAGTGCGCTATGTTTGCTCTAAACCCTAATCATTTCTGTTAAATTATGGGTCATGTACGGAACAACAAAGAAGGTTATTTATATAATTAACTGTCTCCGCCGATATATAACGCATGTCTGTTAACAGTGAATTCCCCCCCCCCCCATTTTTTTTTGTTAGGAAAAAATGGGCTCTTTGATTGTGGATGAAATGTCTTTAAAGCAAGCACTGACGTACGAAAAAAAAGGAGACAAAGTCCATGGCCTAGTCGAAATGGGAGGCCTAGAAAAAGAAGTGGGCATTCAGAACGAGCTGGCCACACACCTTCTCGCCTTTGTATTTGTAGGCTTATCAACGCACTACACGTAAGTGAATCATCACTTTGTCTATCACTATACGTTTCGCTGTGACTGAAAGACTAACCCCACCTATAGATATAAAAAGAAAACGTTGTCTTTAATTAACCAATGATGTGCTATTCCGCGACCAGGGCTGAAAGTCTGGGGAGGGGCAGGGGGAGTCGTCTTCTATTTTTTAAGGAGGGCTCCCCCCCCCCCTTTCCCCCGGCAAGTCAACTTTAGCATTGTGCACTTATTTGACAAGCGCTCGAGATGAGCAATTGGCTCTCCTCCTCTCTCCAACGGAGTGAGATTTTAAGCCCAGCTGACACCGACGCTACAGAATACTGCTAATTTTTATCTTTTTCAGGCTACCCGTGGGATATTATTTCACGCAGTCAGTAAAAGGAGACCACCTGCATCAACTAACACTTGAAGTAATTAAGTCCATCGAAGAAGCAGGATTCCAAGTGGTCCGACTTGTAGCTGACAACCACGCTTCGAACAAAAAGATGTTCACCATGTTAGGGAATGGTCGTATGATGCCAGTTGTGCCGTAAGTTGCTAAGTATATATTTTTGCTCTCAGCTCGCATTAAGCTGTGCGCAATGCCTAGTGTAAATATTTTTTTATATGTATTCGCAGTGTGCCCTCAATGTATGCATGGATCGAATCCCAGCTGCGGCTGCTGCTTTTCCGATGGAGGCGGAAATGTTGTAGGCCCGCGTTCTCAGATTTGGGTGCACGTTAAAGAACCCCAGGTGGTCGAAATTTCTGGAGCCCTTCACTACGGTGTCTCTCATAATAATATGGTGGTTTTGGGACGTTAAACCCCACATATCTATCAATCAATGTATGCACGCGCATGCATGCCGTGTTTGAGTGAAAAAAAAAAAAAAGACTTGGTCGCACAAAAAAAAAAGCCTGTATCAGCATCAGAGCCCCCCCCCCCCCTTCTTTTTTTTAATCAGCGCTGCCATATAAGAAAGCCGTGTCCATAACAAGATTGCTATCAACAGTACAATCGCTGTAAATAGCCCGTCTTTACAAATCAATTGACGTTACGCGTTTGCGTAATGTATGCGCACCTGCATGCGACTGTATGAATGGGTGAGTATACTTAAAGTTTCGGAAGATTTAAGGTGTAGGTAATCTCAATAAAACACACACACAGACCTGCAGGATCATGGCATGAGTGGAGAAATTTTATAATAAGGTAATAATTAACAACGCACACGTCCTTCGAATGGCTAACATTTACATTACTTTGGTAAAAAACAGAAAACCGTATATGCAACTAATTATTCACACCGCAAACGCCGCCTTTCTCCAATTTATTTATTCATTTTTTTTTGTTGTTGTTGCAGACATCCAATGGATATGAATCGGAGGCTCTTCCTTTCTTTTGACCACTGCCACATCCTGAAAAATCTCCGCAACCAGATGTTGTCCACCAAACGCGTTCTGTTCAACAATGGGCATTACTACAGCCCCACGTATTTGAGAAAGTTGCTGGACATAACAGAAAAACAGTCGTCGTTCAAGCTTGTTCGGAACCTTACGCAGAAGCACGTTTACCCGACGAACTTCGAGAAATTAAGCGTGAAGAGGGCCGTTGAAGTGTTCTCTCCACAGGCATGTATAAGAAAAGGTGTAAACCCATTTAGCGTTAGTGTCACACACTCCCAGATTCTCTGTATTCCTTGTAGACATCACAATGCGTGACGCACACAGGTCATGCAGGAAATGCCTTTTCGTTAGCTGTAAATTATGTATGCTTCCTGCAACCTGTATTACACAAAAAAATACATCTAATTGAGCTAGAATCATGCTCGCAGTTTTCTATCAGTAGTGACGTTTATACTTCTCAAATTCTTTGGCGCGCTCGGGCAAACTTTTATGCGCTAATATTACGCCACAACTCATTTTACATCATATTACGTCAAGTGAATGTTCATGCAGAAGCAGAAAAAATTTTGCAGCTTTTCGTTCAAATGAAGCAGTACAAAAACTGCCTTTTAATAGTAATTCACCGCAAACGATACGTGAATATTCATGTTAGTTTCTGGTTTATTTGTTTGTAGAACCCAAACGGAAGCAAATGGTGAAAATGTAATTCAATACGTATATAACTGCTAACATATTTATCAGTATGGTCACATAAAAACATGCACATGAGCTGCTGCTACTGCTGCTGCTAACAGCGCATGGTTATCTGAACATACAATTTCCCTTTCTTAACGAATGTACCTGCGCGTATTGCTTACCACACAATAATTACGTATCATTAGAGCTTCTATAAATATATGTTCACTAACACAAACTCACTTAAAAGTGCACGTTATTGATGACTGCAGTGCCACTTGTAACTCGTCTCACTTGCTGTATACGAACGTCCAAGCTTAGAAACCTCTCTCTAAATAATTCCGATCATTTTTAATATGTCGCGTCTCCTTGGTTTCTAGGTGACATCGGCCTTACGATACCTCTTACAATACGGCCGCAGATTTGGCATTTTCGGGTTTGAAGACTGCCTGCCAACCATCGAGCTGATGGAAATGATATTTAAATGGTTCACCATACACAACATAAGAAATACAACCTTCCACGTAGTAAGCCGGGACCAAAACAGGATGCCGTTCAGTTCCCCAGATGATGACAGGTACATTCCATTTATCCCGCTAGGTTTCATATTTTCTACAATAAACTGCTTTATTTTCAGGTTGATATGGCTGGAGCAGGAATTTCTGCCCTTTTTCGCAGCATGGAAAGCCGCGGCACCACATAAGAGGGCATTCATATCTCTTGAAACATACGAAGCTCTCCAACTGACCACAATGTCCACAGTACAGTGCACACAATTTCTCATCCGTTCAGGTTTCCTATACGTGTTGACTGCCAAATTCTCCAGTGACCCTGTCGAAGCACTTTTTTCCACCATCAGACAGCTTCAAGGAAGCAACGATCAGACAGACGCCCGTGCTGCGCTTTCATCACTGCAGAAAGTCCTCGTGATGGGAATGATGCACTCATCACCAAGCGGCAGTACAGAGCAAACAACGTCTCCTCTTGGATCGCCCAGTGCAAGGCAGGCGTCGTGCTCCACAGCAGTAAAGCAAGCCGGACAACCTCTGGAAATGCACTCGCTAGTAAACCAGAATCAAGGGTCGTCAGGCGAGTGCGCGGCATCGACATCTGCTACTATAACCCAGACGATGCGGCCACATCTAGAAGCCCTGCAGACTTGCCGTGGTGCGCTTTTCATATCTCGTTGATTCCGTGTAATGGAATGATTTACATTATTTAAAAATTATTACACACCGTCCAACAATTCCCCACTATACGATATTATGCATATATTATAAACTCTGCGCTGCTTACTGTGTTACATGCAAGCCGCGTGAGGCAGCGTTTGCGTCAGTGCACGATGTAGATGAAAACATGCTTCTCAATCAGTTATACTGTGTATGTATGTAACGATAAGTCCATGGTACAAGCAGGTACTATGGCTTACATTTAAAAATATAACATGCTTTCACCAGGCGCCCACACAACTCGACTAACCGACGTCCCTTTCCCGCAATCGGGGAAGAAATTTTCGGCGGTTTTGAATCACTGTCATAACTGGCACACAGATGATGGCATGGCTCGTTTGCGTTCGCCTTACTCTCTTGAGATGCTGTCCCTTCCTAATCCCGTCGTCTTTCTCTTGCTTCTTCTCCTAGATTTTTTTTTATTTTTAAACGTTTCTCCCTCAGTTTTTTTTATGTTGTTGTTTATACTATTCTCCGGACTTCTTCCCTCCTGTCGTGACAAGCTATAAATCGACGCGGAAAATGTGTAAATATTATTATACCTTGAAAAAGACGGGGCTCTCCCGACGCAAACGTCGGCTGAATGAACAGTTATCTTGATGATATGTGGGGTTTAACGTTCCAAAACCACCATATTATTATGAGAGACACCGTAGTGAAGGGCTCCAGAAATTTCGACCACCTGGGGTTCTTTAACGTGCGCCCAAATCTGAGAACGCGGGCCTACGGCATTTTCACCTCCATCGAAAGTGCAGCCGCCGAAGCCGGGATTCGGTCCCGCGACCTGCGGGTCAGCAGCCGAGTACCTTAGCCACTAGACCACCGCGGTGGGGCAACAGTTGTTATCTGAAAGCGCATTAACATCCATATATATATATATATATATATATATATATATATATATATATATATATATATATATATATATATATATATATATATATATATATATATATATATATATATATATATATTTCTCATATTTTGTATACGGACACGTGTCGGTTTAATCATGCATGCTTATCTATATACTGATAAAATTCTTGCACACTTTTCATTTCTACCTTCCCACAGGTGCCCCACAGCCAGGCATAAGGGCCAGCACGCTTGGCCTTATAGCGGGCTTCCTGGTGAAAGCAGCTGAGGATTGCATTACTTGCGACGACTGCATCGGCAAAATCAAGGCTCCCAGCTCATCTGGACCAGCTACTGCTGTGATATTTAATTTAGACAGGGGAGGGCTTTCATACCCAACGATCTCATTTCTTTCCTTTGTGAGCACTCTAGAAAGGGCCGCGGAAGCATTTGCGCCATTGGCCATTTCCAAAAAGAGGCCGATGGCACTTTTTGTGCAAACTGTGCTACCTGCAGTGGCCTTGAACCCTCTTTTCAGCCATAAAGGCGCTACTAGCGAGCACCGAGAAGCCATGGCGCGGCTAGTGTTGCAAAAATTTAGCCGTCCTTTCTTCTCAAACTACGTGCGGGACAAAACAGCCAAAGAAGGAAAGAGAAAGAGAATAGCCGAAAAGCCAAAATCTCGCAAGATTTTAAAAGTTTAGTTGCATGCCTCCATTGTATCATGTACGCGCCCAGAACCTTGCTAGCACATTTTATTGAACTATGACCCAAATGCACGCAGCTCTGTACGCGTACATATGTTTTTCTTTATTGCAGACACAAGCCGTCACTGTGTGCCAGCAAGTAGGATATTCTTCGAAAGTGCAGAAACTTTGTTTTGAAACATCAGCTTTAACTGGCATATTGTGGCACGCATAAGTAAAGCGACAAATGTGTTTTGTTTCATTTTGAAGTGCTGTAACATTGCTCGAATCACACGCATACACTCGCCAAATTCTTTTAGCAGAAACCTTGATATCACTTTGAGGGATCTGCTTTTCATTGACAAACGAGTATAATGGCACATTTTCAGCATGTGTACGCGCCCCAACTGCGGGTGTCGCCCTTGGGCGCTATCAATCAAACATAACCACTAGTACAACAAAGGCGGTACTATTCCGCCCTAAAAATAAGTCTGTTAATGAAAACATACATTTCAAGTATGGCGATACTATTATTGAGTTAGTAAATTGTATAAAAATTCTTGGAGTTACATTTTCGAGCAATATGCTTTGAAACGATCGCATTTACAGTGTGCTGGGTCAGTTATCTCGCGTAGAGGGCACGGTGTACAGTGGCAAAACTGTTCTACTATACAAGGTAAAATTCTTACTTTATAAATGACTGTTCTGTTGGCATCTTGCTTATTGTTTCTTGGTATGAAGGACTACGACTAACACGCGCTTACAAAAACTGTACCTGATGCAAAAGACGTATATTAGAATAATTTTTTACTGGTCGTATGATGCTCGCAGAAGTGAATTGTTTCAACAGGCTGGAATACCACCCCTACATCGTCTCTACGATTTTAAGTTAGCATTGGTGGTCAGGCGTCAATTTCAAGAAAGTCGACATTATTTGTACGACCTCTCGAAACTGCAGCCAAATAATTTGTTCGAAACATGACATAAAGAAACATGGAAAATAAAAACTTCGAGAACAAACTACTCCACAGATAGGTTGTTCTACACAGTTTCTACGTTAATTGATAAATATGTGAAAGCTGGCATAGATTTCTTACTCTGTACCCGAACTCAATTGCACGATATACACATGTATAGTTTTCAAGATTTCTTTTGCAGTTGCTACATTGTTATCATGGTTGCTATTTTTATTTTTAGAATTTGAACTTGATATTTTTGTAATTGTTGCCTTAGATAACATTGCTAACTGTTTGCCAGTGCTGTCGTGCTAAAGGCGTCTGTGGGCCTATGTCAAGCTGCCTCTTTCGAAGAGCAGCTTTTACCTGCCGCTGTCCTTCATCAAACTATTGATGAAAAATAAAACATTATTATTATTATTATTATTATTATTATTATTATTATTATTATTATTATTATTATTATTATTATTATTATTATATTATTATTATTATTAACTATGCTCGACAAGATGATGATAATGATGACGATAAAAACTTTATTGGGGTCGCAATGTGTTGCCCTCGATAGGCACATCACTGCCTTACCATATCGTCTCATCGCACGGACATATAAAATCATAGAAACGCGCATCGGCCAGCGCTCCCCGTTCCAGCAGACAAACTCCCGTAGCGAAATTTGACGCACAATTTTTGTTGTGTAGGTCACAGTAAGAGTTAAAGCTTCAATTCCTGTGTCTCTCCTTGATATGCGTCCGTTGGCGTATGTGCATTATTCTCTTCTATCAATTGACTACAAGTGTAACACCTGTCGAGGGCGAGTGTCCAAGGTAAGTGCTCAACAGGGGCACTGCGTTTCACCTGACGCGTCCTAAACAACCTAAAATCAGTTTGATATTCTATTACCAATGAGTACATTATTAGTCAAAAGCTTTATGAATACTAAATTGAAGTTTTTTTTAGGCTGGAATGGCAAAAACAACCATGCAGCAAGACATTTCTACGCAAATATACAGCTTTAGAAGTCAATCAACCAGTATAGCCTAACTACTAAAATGTAACACATAGCACACGTTAGCCTTTTCAGCAAAAAACAATCACACGTATAGGCAGTTTGTCACAGAAGCAGACGGATGGTATCAGTCCGTCGCCCTCCTGCCGGCCCGCACAGTAGCAGACGAACAGGTTATAGGTAGCGCCACCTACGGCGAGCGATTGAACGAGAGCGGGGACACGCGCTCCCATAGGAACCCCGCTATCTGAACAGGTCAGGAGTGTAGTAGTCA